>VUQR01014476.1:10846-32045 GCA_015108515.1 Hemichromis elongatus | reverse complement strand
GCCCTGTGCAGGAGGATATCCCTTGGTCAGTGTCACAGGCTGGGTCTCTGACCCAGCGCTTGGAGTGTTTTTTCTTAGTTTTCATGTTAGGTTAGTTTTTAGTTGTGTGTTATTCTTATTTAAGGTTTAGTGGGGGTTTAGGTTAACATTAATTATTATCTGTATCCTTGGTTTCTGTGTTTCATTCCTTGACTAATCCGTCATCTGATCTAGGTTTGTTATGCTGGTGTTGCCATGTCCCAGTCTCCATTTTTCCTGTTTTATTTTGAAAAGGGTCTTGTGTTCTGTTTTCATGTGGTTAGTTTTACTCTCCCCTGTTTAATTATGTTTCATTCGAGTCAGCTGTGTCCTCATGTGTCTCCACTTCCTCAATCACCTCATGCGTGTATTTTAGTCCTCAGTCTTCCTGTGTTCAGTGTTACGTCGTCTGTGTAACTAGTTTGTTTTCTCGCTTTGATTTATGTTACATGTTTATCAGCCGAAATAAAGGCTCGCCTTTTGTTGAAGCTATTCCGTCTCCTCATCTGTGTTCGCACCTGGGTCCTCCACAAACTCTCCACACGGTCTGCCACTGCAGATCGTGATACTTGATGGTGTAAATAATTGTTCCTGGTATATTTTGATCCCTGAGCCTGAATATTGGTCAAAATAAGATTAAAAACTGAAGAAACATTAATGCATCAGTAAATGGGGGCCATAAAGGAGGCCATAAAAAAATCTGTTAAAAAATCTGAAAATCTACCCAGCGCTGTAATATACAACCCAAAATTTAAAAATGCTATTGATCACCAGGAATCCACTAATGTTTGACGTTACAAAGCTTCATGGCCCTTTAGTCTAAAGTGAAGATACGGAACGCTTGATAGCACCTGTGCTTACATGGCTGACAACTAAAATTAATTTTATTTGGTCTGTTTGTCTCTTCATGTTTGTTTTACATCATCAGGAGCTGCATGAATAAATGATGTGCACGCACAAAATGCATGCCTACAGCTTTTCTCCATACATAAGCTGGTATTCGTAAAGAAAGAGTGTGCACTGAGAGTGAGTGTGTGTACCTCAGGCCTACTACTGACCTTTTTTTTTTTTAAATACAACACAACATCGTTTTATATAGGTTGAGCTTATATTTGTAGCCTATTTTATGTTTGTTTTCATTCACCCACACATATTCTCCTGTATTATTAGATGTGATTTACATTTACAAACTTATTTTCAGTGCTACAAACAGATGTTACAGTGGATGATGCTTTCTTGCCTCTTTGTCCAACCGCTGACGTTTACAGGCCTTAGCTCTGCACTTACACACGTGATAGGCTCAGTTTCAGTTCAGTGATATCACATCTAAAACAAAAAAAAACTTAATTTCTGTTTCTTCACCTCTGTGAAGAACATTTATGTTTCACATTTGGCATAACTTTGTTCTTGAAAATTTGCTGGATCGTTCCGTTTCTCTTTGTGAAACTGTGATCTCCTTTTCCTTTCTACACACACATGTTCACAAGTTATTAAATCAACATCTTCACATTTCTGTAATTCTTTAATGGCTTGTTTAACACTTAGTGTCACCCAAAAGCCTTGTGTTACTGGTTGAGTTCTGCACAATTCAAAATCTCAGCATATTTACATACAATTTCCACTTTCTTGCTCCTGGAGAGAAATAAATAAAATTAAGCCACAGATCCTTCTTTTCAAGCCCTTGCCCCATGTAAAGGTTACATATAGCAGAATTAAGGCAGCATTAATAGGACGTAGTCCAAGCAGATATTAATACAGCCACGCATCTCCTTTTGTTTGCGATTAAACATTGTTGTACACAACACACAGACCACTTTAAATCCATAATGCATGTATTTCTGTACTTCCTGCTCAGGGTGCTGAAATATTAACTCTCTTAACCCCGTGGAGTGTTTTCTGTCAGGAATTATTGTCAGCCCTCGTTGAAATAGCAAGGGATGGGAGCTGTGAGTTTCAGGTGCTGAGGGGGGAACATTGGGTCTGCGCCACACTGAGGTTTTTGCTCTACTGGTGCTTCACTTCATTATTTAAGAGGCTTCAGGGGTGAAATTTTCAGGTCAGTGTAGGCATCTCAGCACATCAGCAAAATAAAACAGCTTCAACTTCATCATAGATGAAAGTAATAATATTTACTAATTTATTTAAACACAAGTCCGCCAAGCTAAAGATGTCCCAAGATTCGCATTCGCTGGCTTTGGTTAACCTGGACATGTTCAGTGGTCTTCTGGTTCTTAACCTTAAACCCAAAATTGGTCACAAATCTGTACTTTCCATTTCACAAATGACTAAACAATTTCATAAAACAGCTGGGTACTGTAGCTTTAGTGGGAACTGTTTTCAGATGTGCGTTAAAACACATTTGAGCAGTTTGCAAGGATGCTTCATCTGAAACTGAGTTTAAAAATAAACAGTGTTTGTGTTTATTGGAATAGATTAACATCTCACCGAGTGCTGCACTGATGTGTTTAAAGGCATGTGGTTAAGTTTGCTTATCATTTGTTATGCATTTCTCTGGTTTTGACACTGATTTTGGTCACGCTGTGATTAAAAAATGACAACTTTTAAGCGGCTTGTTGTTCCATTTTTGGTAATGATTGGGCAAAAAATATCACGACCTTTATTCAGTTCAACATCAGTTCATTGACAGCTTTTAGGCAAGATGACAATTTATTTACTTTTTTATTTTCAACTATTTTAAGCTGTCGCGTTCTGATGAACATTATCAGAAATCAACACAATAGCAAAAAGCTAATTTGTGCTCGTTTTGTTGCAGAATTTAAAAACGTGTTTCACTGTTTCAGTTTTTTTATATCCAGGAAAAGACCTGTATGACGTGGACGTGGACTTTCTCTCTGTCTGTCTGCTGCTTCAGGGCACCTTTACTCAGTGTAGGTTTTTGGACAGGATACAAATCCCTCATTATTTCTGTTTTTCTTGTGAGTGTATTTGTGCGTATGTGTGTGTGTGTTACATAAGACAGCTGTTCATGTGGTGATAATCAAATCATTTCCATGACTAAGTCAAGTGGAACTGAGGGCCTCTCAGACTCATCCTGTATGCAGATGTCACTCTCTCCCTCCATGCTCTCTTTCTGTCTCCACATGTGTTTATTCTCCTCTGTCTCTGTTTTTCTCCTCCCACCTCTAAACTGTTCTTTTCTTCCGCTTTGCTGCACTTTTCTTTTTCACTTTGTCTCATGCACACGCTTTCCCTCTGGCTCTTCATTTGCCATTTCTATTTCTGTCTGCCTCTGAACCTTTACTATACCTTTTTCTATAAGGAAAAAAATCCTTTAAGAGTATCTTGGAGTCAAACCAGCCTCATGACTGACCTTTTTCTCATAGCTGACATTCACTCAATGCCCACTTTATCAGCTACATCTTGCAAATACTGGGTTGGGCCCCGTTTTTTCTTTTAAATTGCCTTCATTCTTTTTACAATAGATTTAGCAATGTTCTGAAAACATTCCTCTAAGATTTTGGTCCATATCGAGATGAATTCATCTCACAGTTGTTGCACGTTTGTCAGCTGCACACCCATAATGACAAACTCCTGTTCCACCTGTGTCCCTGTGGTCATAGGGACGGAAATGGTCAGCATAAAAGGCAGCCTGAACCTTTGATACAAGGCAGGATGAAGCCGTACTTTTGTGGGTTTTTTTTTTTTTGCCAAATTCTGACTTTACCATGCAAATGTCACAGCAGAAATTGAGACTCCTCCCATCAGGCAGCGGCCTCCTAATTTTCCATTGTTCAGTTTTGGTGATCTTGTATGAACTGCCTCGGTTTTCTGTTCTTAGATGCCAAGAGTGACACCAGGTCGTCTGCTGCTTCAAGGTTTAAAGTTTTGTGTGTTCAGAGATGTGATATTTGAGATACTGTTGCAAAATAATGCTCACTGGACATTTTCTCTTTTCTAGAGATGGTTTTGAGGAATATTCCAGTAGATCATCTGAAGTACTCAGAACAGCCTGTTTGGCACCAACAACCATTCAATATTCAAAGTCACTTAACTTGATGCCATGTGACTTATAGGCAGTTGAAGAAGTGTAACTAATGAGGTGACCTGTGAGTGCACATATTTAGACATTTAAATAAACATAAAAAATGTCTTTATTGTAAATGTCTTCTTTTGGCCAACCTGCAGTACCTGCACAGGCTGTGGCACACTGTTGCTGTTGCAGGATCTTTTTTTGCATGGCTCTAGTCTTCTCTAGTTGTTTTGAATGATTATATACATTATTATGGAGAGAGCATTGAATGATTTGATGAGTATGACTCATCAGTGACCTTCAGAAGAATGCCAGTGGGAGATCTGGACTGATTGACAGCACTCATTTTCACCACAATGAAAATGCAGAATAAGACTTGTGGAAGACCCACTGAAACTGTTATGGTGCCACGTTGTAGTCCGAAGCCTCACTTTAAGAGACTTAAGGGGGAAAAAAACAACATAAAATGTTTTTTTCTGTGAATCTGATTGGACAGAGACAATTTTATCCATTAGTGTTTTCACCTTAGTCTGTGTCATTGTGGCAAGAATGAGGACCTGGAGATACCCACTACAGTAAGAACCACCACAGAGGTCAGTGTATGCATTTTGTCAACATGGTAGAGCTAACATAAATGTGCAGCGGGCATTTAAATGAAGACAGGTGTGCCACAGCAGGTTGATTTCACAACAAGGAGGTTTTGGTATATTTGTTGGTGTGACACTTATTTTTTTAACTGAATATGTGAATTCAAATTTGGTTACTTTGATTAAACACATTTCATCTATTGTCTTCTGCTTATCTGAAGAAGTCAGATCGTGGTGGAAGCAGGCTAAGCAGGGTATTCCAGTAAACCTTCTCACACAGGCCAGTCAATATATGTATAACGTATCCATCGTTACTTTTTGCATAATGCTCAGTCTTTTGCACAACCCACTTTCATTGTTGCAGTTTTCCATTGCACTGTTGTGTCAGCATTGTTCTGTTCTGTCTGGTGTTGCATTGTTTTTGTACTTTGCACTTTATTTAGTCCTGTGTTAATTGTCTGTTATATGTTACATGTAGCACCATGGTCTTGGAGGAACGTTGTATCGCTTCATTGTGTACTGAACCACTGCACGTTTGAAATGACAATAAAGCCATTTGACTTGAATTGATTCTAGGTCTACACTGGGATCTCCAACCTGCTGGGTATACCCAGAAATCCTCCCAGGAGGCATCCTAACCAGATGTCTGAACCACCTCAAATGGCTAATTTGGGGACTCTGTGTACCCACCTCCTGTGGGGAAAGACACAGTGTGAGGTGGGTGGTAGGAACAGGGTGTGCGGACTTTCAGCATCACAGCTTGTTTTTAGGATGTGGAATGCCACCTTCACAAAACAGAAACATTTGAGCTTGTTGGTTTTGACTGATTTTCCACATTAATCATATTTGTGTGAAGAATTAAAAAATAAATAAGATGCTTCAGTAATTTTTGGCCATAAAAAATATGGCAATGCTGTGACACTTATTTAAATAAGTATAAATGACATTTAATCCCTTTGGTTATATCATCATGTCCCCCACTGCGTTAAATCCATTAGTAGTACCATAGCACTCTGCCACAAAAGGTAGAATTCAGCTGACTTTCTCGACCCAGTCACGTAGCCATGTGTGTTGCTGTCTTCTCTTCACAGAGCCACTCAGCATGGTTACATAACGGCTGCTGCTCCTGTGGCCCCAGAGCCAGTGGAGGGTGAAGGAAGGCTTAATGAGAGCTATTGGTGCGCACTGACAACTCTGCACTGAACTCTACGGACTCTGTGGACGGACACCACGAGAAACCAGGAAAACCAATAGATAACTACCCCCAAAAATGTATATTTTACTCATTTCACTTTAAACATGAGAATTTATTTTCAAGGCATGTCCGTTTTTTATGATAACTGTAAGATCTGTTGTTATTGAGTAAAAATGCTGCACATAACAATGTGAAAAAGCACAACAGCGGGATGGTTTGCTCAACTGCATAGTCTGCAGGAGGATGTTCGCTCACAGTTTACTTATTTTAATTGTTCCTTTTTGTTTGGTTGGACAAATAAATTGACAGTATGTTCACTTTTAATATCTTTAATTTGCTTTAAGAAACCCTGATACAGCGAGTGCCATATAGAGGCCAAGGTGAGTACAAACAGCAGGTTACAGAATCCAAGCCGGTCAGCTGTGAACAGCCAAGTCAGGGTTAGAGAGGTCATAAACTCAGCAGTCAGTGCAGGAGGCTGCAGAAAATGAAAGAGGAAAACAAGCTTTTACAGCCCTACACAGACGAGGAAGTCTCACACTTTCCACAAATTAAAAAAGGAACACAAGTTAATAACAAGACTTAAAAATAACCTCATCGATTTAAAAAAAAGAAAGACAAAAAAAAGGCAAATCAGTGGAGTACAAGAGCACAAAATATCAGACCTAAGAAAGCAATGAGCAACTTAAGTCTCCTTACAGTAAAATTCAATCAGGAGGGGAAAAATCAGATTAGACGTTAACTCCTCTTTACTTTTCTGTGTGCTACTAAGTAAAAAGTCTATGTGATGCTTGACTGTGCCGACTGACGTTTGCACCTCTGACCCAAAAGGAGCATTTCCACATTTCCAGTAGTGCGAATGAATCTGAGGCAGACCATTTCCTGTCGTGTGCTACATGCAAGAAAGGAAGACTGTGGAAAATATTCTACTAAATAACTCAGAAATGTGTGGAAAGTCTTAAGATACTGAGCCGGCTTTCCCACAAAACAAACTCGGCGATTACTGACGGATTCTCCACGATGACACAGAAAGGCGCTCCAAACTTTGGATAGTCACACGCATAAATTAAGAAATAAATACAACACATGTCATTTAAATGCAGAGTTAGAAAACAATGATTAAGAGTAAAAACAACAACATAAATACGCAGCTTTTACACCCTTATCTTTTTAGCATCTTCATGGCTGACGTTCGTAAGCGGCAACGTTAACATTTTTGAGGCAATAGAGTCACAATATTGCTGTAATCAGGCAGGGATGAGACGGGTGAGACTTAAAATGTGTCGGGCAGTTTGAAAAAGCATTATAAAATACAAGTGGGAAAATACTGTTTGTCATTGCTCTCAATCTGAGTTACCTCAAAAAGTTAACGCCATCAAAATTGTCTTAATAAAAAAAAAAGAAAAAAAGGTTGTTCTCACTTTAATCATCTTAAACTCACTTGAAATTACTCGGCCGTGGCTGATTTCACACGTTAAAGAAAAAGCAAAAATAGTCTATATTCAAGCCCAGCATCATCCCAATGAAAAGTAAATTATTTTAGTCATATTTAATAATAAAAAAAAAAAGGTCAAAAATGACTTTTATGACTTTTATTAAGGCAAGAAGTTGTATCCTCCCAAAGTTGCAGCATCTGTTCGCTTCTCTATCTTTACACTTCTACGCTCCAAAGATATGTACTCACGAATCCACACGTACACACAAAAACTCAACCAAACGAGTGTTCAGTGTTGCTACAGTGACACAGACTCAACCCAGAACAATGTATCCTGAGATCTACAGTAGTAAACTGACTTCAGACCAGCTCTACAGACTTATTCTCCAAGTTGTCGCTGTCCATCATTTGCCATCTACTGTTTCTGATGCCCTCAATGTCACTGTAAGAAGTGAGGCCAAACAGTTTATGATTGGGACAGCCACAAAGCAGGCCAGCGAAGTCTCTAAAAAACAGTCAGTCACGATCGCCTCAGAAAAAAAAAACAAAAAAACAGAAGAAAATAATGAAAAGAGTCAACGTGTATCTCTCGGCAGTTAAAATAAAACACTAGTTAGTTCAGTGTCAGCTCATTTAATGGCCTTGGCTGAGCAGACTTGGCAAAGTGAATACTTAATAAAAACCAACTGAGATATAAAGCTCTGTGAGTCTAAAGGAGAGCACATATAGTTTTATTGCTTTTAATTATCTGCTTCTCAGCAGCTTTTGTCCAGTCCCAACTCCATCTGAAGGTTGTAAATTTTACCTAAGACCCACATTCAGCTGTGGGACATACAAAGTCTCCTTACTGAGCAGGTGAACAAGTTTCCCTTTCCATCTAAAGTCATCCCAAAAAACAAAAGATGAGCTCCAACTCCTATTTTGTGGCTTGAATTGTAGAAAGGTCATATCTGCTCCATGATTTGGTATTATTTATGCTGGTTAATATTAAATTCATTAAGGCTTGATAAATGACACCGTCTCTCCTTACAGCATAGAGGAGGAACCAACTTAGTTTGTTAATGTGAAAACAAGCAGCCTTTTAACATTTGGTTAACTGTTCTTATTTGGAAGTCTCTACAGAGGATGCAGTTTCTTGTTTCAGTTCAACCTTTGGGGCTACTTGTGTCCATAGAGCTGTAGGTCGAGCCGGACCCACACTTCCCCTGTTGGGACCTCATGCAGCAGAAGACGACGCGTCGCTGGTCCCTTGTTCTCCAACTCTTTCTTTATTGTTGCAACTGGAACCTCGGTCCGGCCCAGGAACTCTGACACGAGAAAACGGAGAACAGCACATAAGTTTGGAGGAAGAGATATTTATTTACTTTATTTTTTTAAAGAAGACAGCCATGTTTAACTTTTTATACTTTTTGTAATTATCTTTTGTACAGTTTAAAAAAAACATTTACCAACAACAGCCAACGTTTAATCAGTGGGGGTGTTAACATAGTTTCAGTGCTGCATGTGCTGCTCTTATAAATAATAATACTAATATTTCTTTTAAACCCTACACCAGGGTGTCCAACTCATTTCACTGTTTTTTCCAGACCCATTCAGTGTCCTGGTGTGGACCCTGACCTTATGTTTGATACTCCCTCCCTATACCCATGTCCTAAGAGGATTTGTGTTTCTGCCACTAAATAAAATAACCATTTATCTATTTTCTACCACTTATCTGGGCTATAGGCGCAGGAGACACACTTAGCCCTCCCAATCCTAAGCTACCTCCTCAAACTTTTGTGAGAGGACACCGAGGCATTCCCAAGCCATAGCAGAGAAATAATCTGTCTACTGTAACCTTGGTTTGTCCTGGGACTGTGATGGGGCGTGGTTTGTGGCTTAGCTCCAGGGGAGGGGTGAAGCAGTGGGATCAGGGAGGGTCAGGGGAGGCTGGGAACAGCCAGTAATCATCCTCTAATCATGCCTCCCCTATTTCAGGAGGACGCCAGGACCTGGACAAGAGGAAGCTAATGCTAAGAAGTGTGCCGACCAAGCTCAGAGGGGAGATTTGCTGAAAAGTGACTCTGTTGCAGATGAATGTGTAGAGAAAGTCACAGTTAATAAACAAACCCTTAGCTTGCTACGCGACATGTGTTGAGTGTCCGTTTCACGGGTGGTGCTCAGGAGGCATCTTAATCAGACTTAACCAGCTCCAGTTTTCCACAATGTTAAACTTTTAGTTGCAACTCAGAGCTTGTGACCATAGGTGAAGGTGGGAATGTAGACTGAAGTGTAAAACATTAGCATTGCTTTCATGCCCAGTTCTCTCTCCACCACAACGGACCAGTAACAGTGTCCACACTAGTCTCCCACTCCACCCTCTCCTCACTAAAAGACAAGACCCCAAGATACCTTCCTGCACTTGGAGCAGCAACTCATTCCCAAACTGGAGTGGGAACCCCACTTTTTTCTTACAAACGAGTGTTAATAATAATTTAAAATGTATATATTTAGACCTAATCTAACTAGCAATATTAATAAAATGAAATATTGTAATTAGCCTGTAGCTAACCGTCTGGTGAAAACTGGTCTCTTTCATTGATGGTAATGCAGAGGACGTCCTGGTAGAGGTCTTTAATGTGAAACTGACAGTTGAAGTTCCATTTGGGGTTCAGGGTGTCATTGATTGTTCTGGATGTGAAGATCTGCGCTCCCATGGTCACTTCACAGTAAGGGTTACTTTTACCTGGAGGAGGGAAAGACAGCAGAAAGGCATGAGGAGGAGGGATGTAAGAGCAGGTAAAGAAAAAGCAAGTGGAGGATTGATTCAGACAATCAAAAAAGAGGGACAGAGCAAAAGAAATGGGGGAAAAAGAGATTAAAGGAAAAAAAAGAAGTAAATAAAAAATGCAAAAGTATAAAACAAAGAAAAACAAAACTGATGATTTGTTTTTAGTGCATTCCTGCTCACCGTTGGGTTTTGCTGCTTTGAGTTCAGTGGCTTCTAGGATGGTGACAAGGAGTCTGCCGATTCCACTGGTTTTCATAGAGCGTGCTGTAAACACGTGCACAGAAAGCTTAAATGATTATTTGAGATTATTGCATTTAGGTGACATGAATGTGGCTCTTGGAGTGTACACAAACCTTGATAAACCTTTTCTCTTTTTTTCTTTTCAGTCTCTATAAATTCCTCAGATGCTGCCTTAATCTTCTGAACCCACGCTGTCCTGAAAAACACAAACACACAGGGAATTTGTAAAAGCCACCGATTCGCTGGCACGTTTCTCTGTGTGTACGCCAATGTTTGCACATACCGTTCATTGATGTTTTCAGTTCTGAGCATGTAGACTTTGTCAATGTGTGAGATGTGGAAGATGGGCTCATCGCTGGAAGGATCTGGAAGCTTGACCAGAGCTTCGTTCAGGAGGACGGGCTACAGGAAACACAAGATGAAACACGATCAGGCACAAACACAAAGTCTAACGTTGCCTCAAAGGAGGAGATTTCCACTCATGTGCGTCTCTTACCGGTTTGTAGATCTTTAGCTGTACGTTATTCTTGTTGCTGAAGAGTTTATCAGGTCCAGATGAGGTGAACTGTTTAGCCGCGTACGTTAAAAGCAGAAAATCGTTAAAGAGGAAAGCCCAGAGTTCCTTGCTGCTCTTTGCCTTGTACAACTGTGAAGAAAGAGAGTGATACCCAAAACACATGTATGATTAAAAAAAAAAACTAAAACAACAAAGCAACATCAACAGATTTACTTTTGCAAATCTTCAGCAAAACACGATTTTAGATGAATCAGCTTACTGGTGTCTAAAAAATGTACTTTGTGGTATGACCCTTGTAACCAGTAACCACTACTTTCTGGGATTTGAACCATTATGTTTCAAATTTCATCACCTTTTATGCCCCACCTTTCCTGCCTCTTTTAATGCTCTTCTCTTCAGAATAGGAGAACCTGCAGTGAAACTCACCTTGCCGCTGTGGAGCAGTTTTCTGGGGCCCAAACAGTTGGTAAGGGAATTAAAGACCAAATGCTGTGAAAAGGGAGAAAGTTTAAACTAACATTTAAATTTTTTACACAGAAAGAGCCATGAAGAAAAAAAATTGTAAAGCCCAATACCTCGACAGGACCATCACAATTAACATGGCTCTGAATCCATTCCAGTCTGTCGGAGTTCTCCTTCTCTCTCACGCCCTCGTTTACCTGCACGAGGTGATCACCCAGAAACATCACATCAGATTCTTTCAAACTAGAACACAGAGACTTTCTAATTAAACGACTCACCGGGGTCATTAATGAAGGAAATGATAATCATAAGAACCTGTTGACAGAGCTCCTCTGCCCTCTCCAGTGCTTCTTTCAGAGGACCTCGGTCAGGGTGGCCCTCTGCAGTGCACTCCAGGATCTGCACAAGTAAACACACCAATAAGCTAATCGTGTTAACATTTGACATTAATTTTATTAACAACCGTCACTAACAGTTTGTCTCTTTCATTGCACTCTCTGTCGATGAACACACACTGTGACGACACTGGGACATAATTTTGACTACTTCTGACAGGTGAAGCTGATACCTGGTGCAGAATGAGAGCTTACTTCTGATCACTTCCCTGATAGAAAAGTTTCCCTGAATGTAAAGCTTTGGCTGAAAAACTGCTCCAGTGAGAACATTCATACTTAAAGTAAAAATCGTAGAACTGGAAAAAAGTGTCTGCACAGTCCGTCACTCTCCACACCCTCATACGTTCTATTTTTTTGTATATTATATATATGACAGACTTTTAAAGCAACCAGAAAGTCAAACTTTAAAGTCACACTTTAAAGTCAGACATGCTCATGAAAACAATGGCCTACATTTTTGATGTGCAGTGGGTAGCGAGTAATCCTCTGCATCGGTTTCAGCAGGAAGCTGGAGAGCGGCATTCCTTTACACCTATAGTCTGTGGCGATTTTCTAATTGAAAAAAAAGACAACATTAAAAGATTAACAGATACATTGTTGTCTAACAACAAAACTGGAAGCCCTAAAATTCCCAGACTACAAATGGAAAACATGAAGCTCTCATTGGAAGCGGGCAAGACGTGGGAATCTCTCCTACCTTCATGAAGTCCTTAAAATCCGAATCATTGTCAGTGCGGGTCTGCAGCAGTGTGGCGCCGTTGAACTGACAGGAGCAGAAACGGATGTAGGGCTGCATGTGGGACAGCTCGGCAGACAGGATATCTCCAATCATCCCCACTGGATTGTTCTCTCCACCCGTCTTCTTACGAGCACGGAGCGCCCTGCACACATACGCAAACAAAAAACCCCAACACGCTTTTTCGCACTGAAAAAAAATCTGCACAAACACTTTTTACAATATTTCATCATGCTAACAGAAGCACTGTCGCCTCTGCTCGGTCCAGATATTTACTTGACAAATTTAGTGTTGCAGCCCAGCAGTTCATTCCAGTTGACAAAAATCATGTTCATCTCTGACTCATTCAGCCGGCCCGACACAGACATGGGCTTGTAGAAAACCTACACAATGGCAATGTCACAAATATTACAAAACACACCAAGTCACAACTCACACACAGTAATAACTACAGTGTGCAACTTTTCTTGCTGTGATTTTTGAGAATTACACTTTTTGCTTTTACATGAGTAAATCAGCAGGTTTATGTGAAATTACCTCGAGCACAATCTGCAGGTCTTCCACATATTTATCCTCAGTTTCTATCAGCTCATGGATGTAACCCTGCCTCTTCTTCTCTTGAGGGCTCAGTGAGTCCAGGCTGTTCAGATCTGCACACCCTGCAAAACATGAGCAACACCCAAGTGGAGAGGTTTGAATGAAAAAGAAAGCAAAGCAACAACCAATCCATCCACTTCAACAAAATCCACAAGCAACTGCTTGAACCGACAGCTCAGGTTTGTGCTTACTGCCTCCTGCTGGAAGTGTCTGCACAGGAAAACAAAAAATATTTCTCCCTCTGTACTTTCTCATACATTACTTTCAGAAAGCTTTAAAAAAAAAAGAAGCAGGCGGCAGACGACAACAGTCTAACACACACTTACCTGATACAGGGTGCCCATTCATCCACTGTGAGGATCCCATGCAAACTGACTGCTCATCTCCTACAAACTGCTTTCTTTCCTCTCCCTCTCTTGCTTCACTCTCATCTGCTGCGTCATCCCAAAGGTTTAGAAAGTGAAATCTGTTCTGTGAAGCCATTGCTACGACTGATTTTAGCTGGCTGGCTGTTTGCTCAGTCTGATTGTACTCTGCCTCTCCTGTCTGGTTTGGCTCTTTCTGTGCCATAATCTTCTCGCTTGAGCTAAATCTGTTTGTACCAAAACAGGAAAGGAAGTTCTTATTTTCAACCTTTCAAGGGTGAAAAAAAAGGTGGATAAACCTCACCTTTTTTCTATTTTTCTACACCTTCAGGCATTAATAATAAGTCTATAAAACTGAATATTCACATGTTTTTAGATAAGGTAGCCCAGTACAGGTTAGCCAAAGTCATATACCTAATATTAAATAAAAGCAGAGAAACAAATCCAAAATATTCAACAATCAATCCTTTGAGACTAAATTACAAATCAGATGCACAGATGTAAACAGAAAAATTACAAAAACAAACAAACATCTATCCGGTCATCTTAATCTTATGTATTTTATCGAACATATAAACACTGAGCACAACTCACACACAGAATCTTTATTATTTTTATTTATTTTATTTCAGACTCAGAAAATATATATACCAGACAGATCTTCCATCACCTTTATAGCACAAATGTTTGGTATATCTAAGTCAGTTGTGCGAACACTGTTAGTGTTGTTCTCTATGGCAGCCTTTCACCTGAAATCCCAACAAAAAAACTGTGATAAAACAAATCTAGGATTCCCCCCACCCCCAAAAAACTAACAAATGCTTTAAAAATGATGAGCTCTTCTTGCTTTAGAGGTCATCAAACTCTTTTTTTACCATTTCTAATTTTTTCCCTAGAGCAGGGGTGGCCAACTCCAGGCCTCGAGGGCTGGTGTCCTGCAGGTTTTAGATCTCACCCTGGGTCAACACACCTGAATCAAATGATTATTTTATTAGACCTCTGGAGAACTTCAAGACATGTTGAGGAGGTAATTTATCCATTTAAAATCAGCTGTGATGAATCAAGGACTCATCTAAAACCTGCAGGACACCGGCTCTCGAGGCCTGGAGTTGGCCACCCCTGCCCTAGAGTCAGTGTCCCAAAATACAAATTCTTTCACCCATTGATCAGAATTTAGCCCCAATCCCAACATTAACCATTACCTTGTTATTTATTTTAATATGTAACCTGTGGTTAACACTGTCAGCAGACATGCATTCAGTTCCTTCCACAATAAAATCGCCCTGAGCAGCAGCAGAAAAGCAGCATCCATTAATATAAAGTGCAGGAATCATCTTTAAATATCACCCCTGAAAACAAGGTTTACTGTAATACCCTATTTACACATGCACCACAGTCCTGAACATTTCTAGACCGTAACTATGTGAAAATGCAAAAGCCAAGTGCAGCTGGATTGAACATAAACGGGCCTTTAACCAGATGGTTGTACCATCGACTGAAACACCAAGTATCTGTGTTTTTCCTGTAAAACCTTTTTAAATGCAAATGAATCATCAGGTTGTTATGATTCTGTAACTTTTAATCACTAAATTGGAAAAAGTAATTGACAAAATACACCTAAAGATGAAGTTGTGTTCATTGAAAGGATTAAACTGACATTTGTTTACTCTGAGAAAGCAAAAGAAACATGAAATTATTACTTTTAGATGTATTACTTTTAGGATAAACAAACCGGTTTAGTGTTGTACAAACAAAAACAAACCAACAAAACAAACCTATTAATAAAAACAAAACAAAAAAAACCCCAAACCCTTTTCCCCAGTTACAAGCCCGAGACATCACAAAAATGTGATCGAACACTTGATGTTTGTAGGAACAACACCAGCACCGTGATAACAGACACAGTGTGAAAACACATCTGAAGGGAATCCTTTTCTGTTGTGTGCTACAAGGAAAACTTCAAGGGACAACATTTCAATCTGGGCTTCATGCGTGTCTTTAACTGTTTAATCACTCTGAAGCTGTTTTCCCATTTGAACTTTGGTAAATTTAGGGAGAATTAAGTCAAGAGTTTTCCTTTCTCACATGTGGCACACTCCAGGAAATACTTTTCTTCAGATGCGTCCATATTTGGTGTGGTTTAAGTGAGTGAACTGCCTGTAAAGAGCATGCAGGAGGTAGAAAACATGACACCCACTATAAGCTTTGCAGTTTGCACCATCTAATACACCTCGGTCAGGCAAGTCCTAGAAAGGTTTGCTGCTGCCGTGTAAGTTTGATGTAGATATCCCCATACTGGATTCTTTGTTCCTTTTTTGAATCACTTTCATTAACACAGCAAGTCAGATTTTATGACACACATTTCGCTGGAAAGAAAGGAGTCCGACCTTTTCAATCCTCATCGAAATTCTTCAAATTTTTGAGGTTTATCGTGATCTTAATCTTTAGTATAAAACAAGAGTTAAGGCAGCTGCAATAATACTTTACCATCGCCCCTGCTTACAGACACATTTCTGGGGAATAGTGAGGTTTGTGTGAGCAGAACTCCCGAAACTGGAGAACCAATAACGCAAAAAAAGAGAAATATTTGTGACAGAGACGGGTTTGGGTTGAATGAAGGAGGAAATGTGTCTACCGAAGGAAAGACAAGCCACAGAGAAACCCACTATCACTCAGCGTCTACATTCACAATCCAAAAAACAAAAACAAAAAAAAAAGAAACGAAGGGATCAACAAATCACAGAATCACCGCAAAGAGTCATGAAAAACTAGCTTCACACCCAAATTAATTTACTCAAGCTCCCCTTATTTTTACTTTTTCACCTGCTGTTTGAGTTTGTCTTAAACACAGCGAACAAAGTGAAATTTGCTCAATGGGAGAAGTTAGAAGTGTCCAATCACTGTGATAGTGGGTCTCTCTGAAGTCGGGAGGTGGAGAGGGAGAAGAGGTGGAGGTGGAAGAGTCTTTCTAAAAAGAGAAACAAACGAAGAACAAGAGAGAGGGAGAAATACAGATTGGGAGGGGGGGGGGAGATGGTCAGTTTGAAGAAAAGACTGACAGACGTGCTGATAATAAACTATCAAGGGTCGTAGATAGGTAGGTACGGGTAAATGAACAAACACTTAAGAATAGTTAGCCATACAGGTTTGCAGCAACATGAAAGGGAGAGATTTACATACACTGCTGACTGGGGTCAACATCCGCCGTGGTCATCTGAACATAATTGGTGGGGAACAATCCAGTAACCCCATTGGCTTCTCCTTTCCACCAGTCAGGGTTGCTCTTGTCTAAAACATTGATCAGTTGCCCTTTAGAGAAGCTCATCTCTTCCTGGTTGGCGGCTGTGTAATCGTATATGGCGATCACCTGACAGACTGAATATGAAGAGGGCAGTGAGGTTATTATTTTTACCTGTCGTTTTATTAATGCTGTAAAATGTCTGCTGCTTTGACTTTTGCCCTCCCTCAATGACTTAAAGTGGTGAGTGTGCATGTGTTACCTGGTTGAGGTGCTGGTGTGGACTTGCCACTGCTGGATTCCAGTACTTTAACATGAGTAGCAGGGAACCAGCCCTTCTGACGCTTTTTACCACGAGCCTGGAGGCAGTAAATGCAAACAGTCACTGTCTGCTTTTCACTGCTGATACCTTTTAAAGCCTTTTAATTAAATTATCTGACAAATAATGTGATTTGCTGCGCAGTTCATTTCACTAACCCAACATCCAGCGAGTGGTTGTGTACAATACTGCAAATATTGGTACTGTAAATAGGTCCAGTATTACCGATACTGAGTATCTTTAAACAAGGCAGCTTAAAAATTTTTGCCGGCGGATGGGCATACTGGGAATTGTAATGTGCAAGAATGTGGAAAATGTGCAGGAACCTGTTGAGGTCGACTGTGCAACAGTTTATGTGCTCATTGTGTGTTTGTTTTCCAGCTAAATAAATTACGTTTAGCAAAGAAAAAGATAAAAGTGGTTTATCCAAAAAGGAAGGAGTAACGCGAGCAGAATGAGTATACGGCCACAAGTTTGGATTTGAGGAGAGTCGTCAATGACTTAGTAGAGTGGAATGCCTGAAAGATAAAACCCTCATGGGTGAGTGATCGAACCATTTTACTACTTATATGTTGAAAATATGCACTCAAAGTGGAATATGTGTGTGTAAAATATCTATCTAAGCTAAATAATAATGAGTATAAATGAGTGTGCTTGTTATACGGTGTCCCATCCATTCAGTCTGTGAGGCCCTGTGGTTAATGGGCTTCTCATTGTTGTTCATGTTCATAGACATTAGAGTTGTCTTTGTGTTACTTTAGCAAGGATGAATCAGTTCGGGCTTGTGGTAGCCTAGTTAAAAAAACAGAGTGTGACTTGAACAACCCCTGAACGCTGACCTGCAGTTCACCAAGCCACCAGCCTGAGACATCCTTGCTGAGGATGAGGATGAGCTGGCCAGTTTCCAGATTCAGCTGCTCAGGACCAGTAGAAGTGTGGGGTCTGTTAACCTGAGCGACCTCTGTGGACATAAAACACAACTTATTTCAGAAAAAAGTACAATGAGGACTTCGAGAAAACACGTTTGAATCTTAGAACATTACCTGGCTTTTTCTTTCCAGATGTACTCGACGTCTGAAAATAAAAGATGGGTGTATATTTTAGTAGTGTTCTTTTATAACCCTTTATGTTACATGCAATCTATTATGAAATCATCACAAAGTGAAGTGTCAAGAAAAGACTAGAAAACTTAATTAAGACCTTCAATTGCAGCAGACATGCTCTGTGTGTGCTATGTTGAGTGTTCTTACATCTGTCTCTTTAGGTTTGACGTAGTTGCTGGGGAAGACGCCTGTGCGGTTCCCTATCGAGCCGTTCCACCACTCTCCATCTCTCTTGCTCACCAGGATCACGTCTCCCTCTTTGAATGTTAGATCACCCGACTGTGGGGACTCGTAGGTGTACAAGGCCACAAATTCTGGAAAAGAAAACGAGTACATGAAGATTAAGACACAGCAATACAGCCACAGGCCCACTCATGTTGCTTATACTGATAAACTAAACTCCGTTATAGTGTAATTAAGAGATTAAACAAATCTTGAATGACAGCAGATATAGCATATATTATCTAAATAAATGTAAATAGATACACAAATCAACACAGTACAGCATAGTTTACATTTCACAAGAGTTTTTACTTCACCTTCAAGCTGCAGGCCGTCACCATCAGGAACATCAGCAGAGCTCTTCACACTGTAAAGACAGAAAGACAATATTACAGTCCATACATACTAGTCTAGCAATCCACCCATGTATCTCTCAAAGCTTATGACGCCACACGCAAAGTTTCACTAAAGAAATGCAAAGCTTTCTAGTCATTAGGAAATCTGCTCAGGCCTTTGCAAACCTGCACTCGTTGTTTTGGTCACCAGCCAAATGTCATGAATACAGGTGAACTTACACTTGACTGACTAGTAAATCAAGAGCTTAAACCTTAGGCTTAGTTTCCCAGTGCATTTCCTGCTGCACCTGTAAATGTAGGTGACTGGTCACGTTATCATGTGACCGATCATGTGGCTTGTCTTGACTGATTTAGTTTGAGATAAGGGCATCAAACTTTACATATAGAAGGTGCACTTGTATATGCTTCATATTACAGAGTTTATGCAAATTAATGAAGATTAATGAGCAAGTATGTTTTTTTGTTTTACTGATTTTAACACTCTGGGGTCCAGGGTATAATTGGCTGTTTTTGACTACTTTTGATTTGAACTCTATAGTTTGCCTCTAGAAACTTGTCATCTTGCCTTGTATGGTATCATTATTTTCAGCACAACCTTAAATATAAGTTATTTTTTCATTTTGACACACTGTATTAACACAATTCATCTAAATTCAAACAAAAGAAAAAAAATCAGAGTTAAAAAAAAAAAGTTTTACTGCAAAAACCACAAATATGTTTAACGAATCATTTTCATAACTTGAAATGCAAATAGAAATTGTACATTTTTAAAAAATGAGGCACAAGTTTTGCAAACAACAAAGTTATATGGTACTATTTACCTAAAAATGCAGCCAAGGTCTCAGGCATTTTTATATAACCATTTAAAACTATTTACAGAAGAATCAGTTGTTCGGTATCAAATAAGATGGCACACAAATTATTTATGCAACTCCAAAAGACAATTTCTGTTCACTATAAGACAGCAGAACACCACAGGCCTAAACCCTGCAGGTCTGACAGCAGGAGGCACATCACTCTTCCCATTTTCTGTCTCTGGTGGCTTTTTTGCACCAGCTGTGACATTCAGCAGTAGAAATGACACACAAAGCAAAACAACGACTACACTACACACTAACTATAGCCTCCAAACACACTAAACGTCACTAATCTCTCACATATGTAAACTCGCTCTCTTTTGCTCGCTCGCTCTCGCTCACCACTTTTCCCCTCTTCCTAAACAACCAAATGCCATATAATTTTTTGATTGGTTGACATGGTACACTTTAACACCAATAGGGAGGGAAGGGGTGTTTTTTCTTTTTTACTGGCAAACGCTGTTTTTACCCTTGATTCCCGCTGCAAACGCCACTGTTTTATTCAGAAAATAACCCATTGTGTCTATTTTTGATCGTAACTCTGGTTTTACGTGGCCTATCAACACGATTTAAAAACTGGTCTATAGTTTGAAGTCCGGGCTTTCATCACAAATTGAAACGGAGACTCTGGGTGCATCTTGTTGCTGTGCCATCCTAAATGGGTCATGTGATTTTGACGCGGGGGCGCGTGTGTCGACCCCAGAGGGTTAAATAAGGCTAACGCTCCCACCATATAAAAGGCTGTCTAAATCAGGTTGGCCAGCCCTTAAAAAATATCTTCTTTTGTTTACATTTGATTAAAAGTGAAAGGTAAGAAGATGTATTTTTCACATCATCACTAAGTTTTGAATTTAACCTCATTTCAGCGGCGAATAATGTTTATCCAGAGAAATTTTCTGTTGATTAGTTGTCTAAAAGATGTCTAAATTATACACGGTGTACAATCTTTTTTAATTTTTGCTACTTGAGTTAGTCTTTAAGCACACATTTCATTACAGTAAAGTTTCAGGAAGAAAGTGTCTCTTAAAAGGAAAGGAAAAAAAATTATACACAATGAGGTTTGTTAGCATTATCAGGAAGTAAAATAACAAGAAGAGTTTCCATTTTCAAAGCTATAAAAGGCTGCTGAGATTTTCATAAAACTGTTGAGAATTCAAATCCAGGATCCAAGAAGGGAAAAGGGTGTTTATGTCTTAAAAAAAGTAATGATCCATGTACTTACTTTGAACCCTCATCTTCTCCAATAGGTTTGACATATGTCTTAGGGAACCAGCCCTGTTCATCGTTCAGTTTTCCCAGCCACCAGTTCTCCTGCTGCTCCAATACCTGAATCACATCGTCCTTATTAAAGTTCAGATGACTATCTGTCTTTGCTGTCCAGGAACAGAGTGCCTGGGCTAACAGGGTACCCACCACCCGCTGATGAAGAGATAACAGCACAGAGAGGTTGAACCTATCCACATAATAAATATACAGTTGTAAGGAGCAGTAAGTGCTCTGTGAAGCCCATACCTGTCCCTGAGTCTCAGAAGATGCAGGGTTTGGAGAATGTGTTGGTGTGAAGGCAGATTTTGTCCCGGACACTTTAGCAGCCTTAAGAGCATTACTAAGCTGTGACTGCAGTGGTAATTTAGCAGGAGGAGCAGGAGCAGTACTGTTAGCTGTATTCGATGAGCCCACTTTCTCGACGTAGCTCTCTGGGAACCAGCCCATTGTCCCTTGTTTGCTGCCATACAGCCAGCCCTCCTCTCGCTCTGTCGTCTCATCAACCTAAGAAGAGGAGATATGAAGGTTTG
>VUQR01014476.1:0-10826 GCA_015108515.1 Hemichromis elongatus | reverse complement strand
GATATGAAGGTTTGAGAGAGGAAAAGTAGAAGCTGAGGGTAAAAAAAAAAAAAGAAAAAAAAAGAGTGACGTCTGACAATATGAAAGAAGCCCTCATTTTATCCCTACCTCGATGATGTCATCTGCTTCCAGGCTGAGCTCTTCATTGTTTCGTGCAGTAAATGGGTAGAGTGCTTTGAAGGATGTGAGAGATGCTGACTTCCTGTGCTGCGTGGCCCTCGGCTGCCCACCTGTAGCAGTACATCAGACATAAAGTGGACTGATCGATAAAATAAACACAACAGAAGCTAAAAAAGGTTTGAAAACAAGCAACAGTCCCTCACCTTTCCGCTCCTCCAGCCCTCTCAGCAGAGCTTGAATATCAATCTTTCCTACTGTTTTTGGTGGATGCTGCTGCTGCTGACGAGATGGCTCCTCCTTTCTCTTTCTATCCTCTTCAGCTTTCCTCCTCTGTTCTTCCTCCTCCTTTCTCTTCCTCTCCTCTTCTGCTCTTCTTCTCTCCTCCTCACGCCTCTTCCTCTCCTCCTCTTGCTGCTGATGAAGCCTTCTCCTCTCTTCTTCGCGCTTCCTCTTCTCCTCCTCCTCCTGCTTTCTCCTTTCCTCTGCGTCTCGAAAAGCTGCTTCAGCAGCCCTCTGTCTTCTCCTCTCCTCCTCCTCTCTCTCCCTTCTGCGTTCCTCTTCCCTGCGGACCTCTTCTAACCTTTTCCGCTCCTCATCTAACCTTTTCCTCTCCTCCTCCTCCCTTCTGCGTCGCTCCTCCTCTTCTCTCCTTCTCTTCTCCTCTTGCCTCCTCTCTTCCTCTAGTTTTCTCCTCTCTTCTTCTAGCTTCCTCTTCTCCTCCTCCAGCTTTCGCCTCTCTTCCTCCTGCCTCCGCCTCTCTGCTTGGCGCTGTCGCTCTTCTTCTTCTCTTCTCCTTTTCTCCTCCTCCTCTCTTTTTTTCCGCTCTGCCTCCTCTCTTGCTCTGAGCTCTCGTTCTGCCTGCTCCTTGGCAGCCTGGATGAGAGCCTGTCTCTGTCTCTCCTCCTCCTCCTCCCTCTGTTTGGCCTCCCTCTCTTCCTGAAGCTTTCTCTGACGCTCCCTTTCCATCCTAATACGCCTGGAAGTGAGAAAAAAAACAAGATTTAAAAATTTCTACTACTACTATTTGTGATGATGTGAGAAAATAATTAAAACCACCAACAGAGCCAATATAGCATGTTTTGCGTTGGTAAAAAGAGCATTTGGCATCTGCTGTATAGCTGATGACTAATATTTATAGCACAAAACTGCAAATTCAAAGTGTACCTCTGAGCTTCTTCCTCTTCTTCCCTGCGCCTCCTTTCCTCCTCTTGTTTCCTCTCTTCTTCCTTCCTCCTCCTCTCCTCTTCCTGCTCCTTCTTTCTCATGAGCTCACGCCGTTTGTCTTCTTTGATGCTGCGCAGTTTCTCCAGTGCAGCCTGCTGATTTCTTTGGCTTTCTCTCAGTTCCTGGAGAGAACACAGTTCACATGATTACTAGCAGTGTGAAAGATAAATGGCTGAATTAAAGGCAGAGACTAAGGCCTATAAACAAACGGCATCTTCAACAAACAGCAGCAAACACCTGGCTTAATATTATGCAGGTGGGCATGAGAAAAAGTAGAAAAGAAAGAGATAAATTAAGATACCAAAACACAAGATACAACAAGGCAAGAACAATAATAAGACCTAAAGCAAAAACCTTTAGTAGGTAGAAGAGGTTACGGAGGCAGGCCAGCAGAGAGAGGAGAGCCTGGAGTATTGACTCTTCAGCACCCACATACTGAAAAGGGGTATGAAATGGGTGAGTGGGAAGAGAGGAAAGAATCCAGTGTAGGGAAGAGCAGAAATGTCCAGAAGATGAGGAAAAAGAGGAATCAAAGTTTAAGATGTCGGTATCGGGTGGCAAAATAGGAAGTATGGCAGGGAAGGAAAAAGACAAAAAAGGCCTCAAGGGCCAGGAAGCAAGTGATTAGTGATCAGCTGTAAAGGACACAGTTTAATATGCAATTTGTTACATCACTGCTTTCATATTAGGAAAACTTAAAAAATTTAAAATAAATAATTTTTAAGGAAACCGATCCAAACCAGCAGCCCCTTTTTAAAGCTTTAAACTTCTACGATTCGGCACTTCTAAGACAGAAGACATTAACTATTGTCCCGTTACATGGCTGACACGAGCCTCAACAACTGGAAAGACAAGCATTCAGCATTTTCTCATGCGAGTTTTCTAAGGCCGTTTTCACACCTGCAGTGTTTAGTCCATTTAAATCCAACATTTTCCCCTAGCCCACTACCAAACACAAAGAACACAAACTGTACCTACCAGCTGTAAAATACAAGACCAAAACACAGCCTCTTCTACCTGTATTTACTTTGCTGCTCCCACTCCAGGCACATCTGGCCAAATAAGCAGACTGAAGTAGTGACAGATTCCTACCTGCACGTCTTTGTTATACTGGTCCATCTCTGCTAGTTTGGCAGCCGTCTCTTTCTCCAAAACTTCCAGCTGTTCTCGCAGTTTCATACACGTCCCTTTTTTCTCCGTCATACTCATTTTTAGGGTGGACATTGTCGATGCTACAACCAAATAAAATAAAGAGCACTGCGGTAACTGATGGTACATCTATCAGACAACAATCCATAAATTTAGTTTTACTAAAGTTTTTTTGTTTTGTTTGTATTTACTTCTTCTGGTTGCATGTATTAAGTAACTATAATTACAACAAGTAAAATCAAAACCGTGATTATCAAAATGAGTCAATTTGCCATATAACAGGTGTCCTTTACATTTATTTTCCATTTTCTATGATAGTCAGCATGTTAATGTTTTACTACTAACCAGGCAGGTTATTCAGAGACATGTTTTTCAGCTTCTCAGTCAGTCTTTTCTGCTCTGGAGTCAGGTGGGCCAACTTTATCTGGAACTCCTAACAGATAAAAAAAAAAGAAAAAGAAGAAGAAAAAAAAAGAAAAAAGGAATGCATCACTGTTTTTTTTTTGTTTTCTTTGGGGGGGGGTCTGAAAACATTAACCATCTCATAAAAAAAATGCAAAAGAAAAAAAAAGCACAGACCTCAATTTGTTTCTGCAGATTGTTAATATCCTGCTGGCGCGCCTCCTTCCTTTGATTGTTAAGATCAATCTCAGTCTTCTGAAGCTTTTTCTTGTTCTGAAAGTCACGCAGGCGGTCAGAGATCTGACGGTGCTTGTCACCCTAAAGAAAGTAGAGACAGAAAGTCAGAGACGAGATAAACTTTCAACTTTTAAGATGGATAAAAAACAAACAAACAAACATGTAGGCAGAAAGAATTTTTGCTCTGTGTCAGACTGAGTTGTTTCCTCAGCACTCACCACTGCCTCCAACTCCAACTCCAGGCTTCTCTTCTTAGCTTTCAGTTTGGTGATTTCATCCTGTTCCTGTTCCTTCTTTAACTGGAGCTCTCCTTTCCTCCTCCTCTCCCACTCCTCTTTTCTCTGACGCTCGAGCTCCCGCTGTGCAGCCTAGAATAAACGGACAGACAGAAGTAAGCACACCATGCATCACTGCCAACAAACCATCTATTCAGAGACGTTCACCTCTTTTCTCTCTATCTCCCTCTGCCGTTCTTCCTCTTTCTGTCTCTCCAGCTCTCTTTGGAGCTCGAGCCTCCTCTCCTCCTCTTTCCTCCTTCTCTCCTCAGCCTCCCGAGCCTCCTTCTCTCTCTTCTCTCGCTCTTCTTTCTCTTTCTGAGCGCGCCGCTCCTGCTCCCTCCTCTCAGCCTCCAGCAGGGCCTGTCGTCTTTTCTCCAACTCCGCATTCCCTCGTTCCAGGTTTGCTTTGAATTTATCTTCAAATGATACTGAAAACAAAGTAGGAAGACATTACTGATAACTGTACTTTTCATGTAAACATTAAGAAAAGAATTGTGAACATGTATGTGACTAAATACTGATTTAGTATTAGCCACATGCATTTGAGGTCATGTCTTTAAAAAAATTGTGAATGAGTTTTATAAGATTTGGAGGATTAGCATTTAACAACCTAGCCTAAGTCACCAACACGTGCACCACTTTCCAGACGCTGTTCTTTTATTACTAGAGTAAGACCGATCATTTCCATTTTACTATTCACACCTTCTCTGATATTTATGATAAGATTAAAATAATCTGTGCATCCTTTTCTTTTGCTTCTGGTAGTTAATCTATGCGGTACATAGGAAACACACAGACCAGCTGAAAGTTTTGTAACTCATCCCACCTGAACTCCAAAGTAGTGAGCCAAGAAAACAGAGAGAGAGAAAAGAAGGATTAAAGCTGAGATGGTTTACATGTGAAATGCAGTTACTGAAAAACAAGACAAGGGGAAATGCAAACTAAACTACCATTATATTAGTATTTTTCAGTATGTGCAAAAAAATCCCAAAAACCATAAACATCTGTGACCCATAGCTGCTGGCTTCAATCTAAAAAGGCTGCTGTCTGTGTGAGTTGGTAGTGTTTGTTGGTACTACTGACTGTTCGTTTTTGGTTTCTGAGGAGGTTCAATTTCCAAGTCATCAATCAGGGAAGAGCTGAGGCCATTCGTGGCACTCCTGCAATACAGATTTCAATTAGTTTCTTTGAAAATACAGCATGCAACATCACTTACATTTTAACACATGAACGCAAACAAGTTTTGTGCAAAAAACCTTAAGTCAAGCATTTATATAGAGAGGATGTTGTAGAGGTTTTGGTCAAGCAGAACATGTGTGTCCACATACCTCTGTGAGGGTGGTACCAGCTCAGTTGGCAGTGTTAATGGCAGCGGTTGACCGCTCTTTGCCACATCCACAAGGTGCATTGCCAGAATAAACTCCTCAGCTTGGAGCTTGCCATCTTTATCCACATCTGCTAGATTCCTGCAGGAAATTTGCAAATTGGACTTTTTTTTAACATAATGTATCCTTATCGTAAGTGAATGCAGCAGAATAATATTAATGGGCAAAAAATATTGTTACTCAGGAATATTTGGACCTCAAATTTACAATTATAACATCAATATTACAGCTATTGGACATGCTGCTTAAAATTGCTTCTAAGTAGCTCATGGATTCCACCCTGCTCTGACATAACCAGACTATGTTTTGAGCACAAGATGCACAATCATATAAAAACAATTAACAGTTATAGCTGTAAGTAGCTTACTGTATAAAACATGTCCATTTGATTTGGTAAAGCCTGCTGTATTCAGTTGCATAAAAAATATTTCAGAAGCTTAAAAAAACAAAAATAACAAAAAGCCCAGCAAATATATTATTAGAAGTTTTATAATTCAAGCACAGAATTAAAAACCAATTTTAACCAGTAATACTGGAAGCAGGATTCTTTAAAAAACCAAAAAACAAATACTTCCTTAATAATGAAAGAGGTATTGTGATAACGCTACAATTGAATGACGTTTCTTACTTCTGGCTGCCAAACCTTACTCTAGTAACCAAAAGACATGTACGGACACACCAAAATGCAAACATAATCCTACCAGATGGAGGCCAGTTGTATTTTTGTCAGCATTGTACTTTCCATCACACCCTTCACCTGCAGACCTGGTAAGAACAGGAACAAATGTCAGAGCTGTGGAGCACAGAAGTGTGGAAGACGAAAGAAGTGGTGTGTGTGTGTGTGTGTAAAATGCCAGAGTGTAATATATGCGATGATATATTAATTAAACTACATATAACATGTGGTGACGACAGGAAGCAGGTGCAACACCATAACCCATTTTTCCTACAGTGACATTTTATAAAGTTTCCATATTTAAAAAAGCAGATGATGGCAAACAGTCTGTGACAGCATTTTAAAAAGTTCTACAAGGACACAAAATTAGAGGAATAAAAAAAGCTCTTCATGTAATTTATTTACTATACAGACTGCAAAATGAAAATCAAGTCGTATTACTAAGAAAATCGGAAAAAAAAATCTGACCTTTATTGTCATTTCAATAAATCTTTGTTTTTTCACAAGAACAGGTTCTACAAGGTTTGCAGAACAAAAAGGCAAACAAATACTTGACTGTGTGCATGTGCATGTTGAGAAATGCTGTGACTGAACACACCCGCTAATATAGCCTCCACTGCTTACTCACTAATATAAAGGTTGATACAGAGGGGAAAAAAGAGGGAGGAAAATGTTATGAAGTCATCAGTGACTGTTGATCACCATGATACACACCTAATTTCCATAAATAGTTTGGTTTTATATAACCTATACAGTGAGCGTGCACATAAATACATCATACCAGTGAGGTAGCCAAACATCTGTTTATCCAAGCTGTTGAACTGCTGTCTGTATTTAAGTCTGGAGGCATGTGGCACAGCCCAGTCACTGGGAACAGCATTTATGGGGGACATCACAGATGAAGTTGAAGAACCAGAACTGAAAAACAATACACCAAAATTTTAAAGTCTGTACGCATAATAGCCCTTTTCCATTAGTACCTACTCAGCTTGACTCAACTCGGTTTTTGACATTTTGCTATAGCAACGTGGCCAGTGTCCTGTGATGTCATTTGTATGCAACACAAACAGAGCACAACAATGGAGGAATTAAAGGTGACGGTATTCCTGCGCGATGCATGGCTTTGTGTCAAACTTAGTGACCACAGTGTTTCCTCGTTGTCAGGTTTTTAAAAATGTCAGTTTTGATTTTTGTGAAGTAGTCGCTCTTGATGCCATTGACTCGCCAGTCAATGGCATGCAGTCTGTTGATGTAACATTTTTGGGTTGACTCAGGTTTTTAGGACTTTTAGGACCCCGGTTGAGCAGTTACTAAAAAAAAAGTACCTACAACCGAGTGGAATGGAAAACCCTAAAAACCCAGTCAAGCCGAGAAGGTACTAGGAGAAAAAGGCTAAAAGAAACAAGGTAACAAGGTAAACAAGTCAGAGGTTGGGCAGACAGGAGAAGTTATGCTTATGTATATGGGCAGGTCTTACCTGCCAGATCCCAGGTCTAGCAGTGTTGGGGCCATGTTTATACCAGCAGGAGAAGCTGCGCGTCCAAGCGGAGAGACGTAAGAGGTCGCAGATAGAGGTAGACCTGAAGCACAGGCACGCACACACGCGTTAATCATATTTCAACAATAGGGCACAAAATGATATTCAAACACTTAACCAGAACTACAAAATGTGATGTTCTTTCTTTTAAGTTTTCTGTCTTTAGAGTTTTGTTAAATAGCAGAGGCCTACAGAAGCTTATTAATATACTGTGATCACTGTTGTAACCTTGTCAAGGACAGGGAGAGCATTTGTATGGAGATGAGACCAAAACCTGACTCTGCAAAACAGGGCAGGAGCCATTCCATTTCCCTGCTTTTCCCTTAAAATCCCCAGAACTGCTTCATCGTCAGCAAATATATAGTATTTAATATGAGAGAACAGCCAGCATTTCTCCTCAGCAGTTTTCATGCTACAACAAACAGCTGATAAAATCAAGAAAGCAATAATCAAACAGACAAACAAGAGCTGTCTAACATTGCATACCTAAGTCAAAGGTGAACATTCCCTCCATAACATGCATTATTTGAGTCCCCCAATCAGAAGGATATCTAGTTTCTGATTAGTCTGAGGTATTTTCTTAAGGGCATCAATGTGATGCAAAATTTGTGGCTCTAGATCTAGTTTCCAATCGACTCCAAAATGTAAGCACTATCAAGCTGCTTGGGCCAAACTCCAGTCCTGGTGAAGTTTGCATACAATTTCAGCACACTATTAGCTAATGCAAGTTTATCATGTTAAAAAGCTGACATAATATTTAATACACCCTTTCCCAAATGTACTACTTTTAAAAAAAGTTGCACAATAACTTCCCTCTTCAGAACAAAGTTCTCTTTTAGGATGCTCCATGGACTTGTTTCTTTAGTTAGTTTTAAGCCGTGACAACCTGATCAACAAGCATGATAAACATCAGATAACACAAAGCACTATGATAACCTCAAATATTTAATGTGTAGTGTATTTAATAATACCCAAATAATTTTCCTGTCAGAGGTGTATCAGACACACGATGAGAAAGACAAAAACGACAGCAGGCTGATTAACAGAAAAGAGAATTACACACACCAGTATTCAATCCTCCAGCAGAAATTGGCTGGAGGAGTCCCATGGTTCCATTTGGTACTGTGGTATTTCCCACAGTTGGAACCAAGGGCCTGGGGGCAGTGGACATCATTAGTGGATTCATTCCTGATGATGAAGAAACCATTGGAGTGAGGCCCGTCATTGGTGTCATAGGTGACGCGGACATAGGAGTAAACATGGCAAGGTTTGTTCCAGGCATCATAGAACCAATTCCTATGACACAATTAGATACACTAGTTTTAATTACAGTGATTAAATGAATGCATGGAAACAGTCAGACACACATTAGATTAGTCTAAGTGCCGCAAAATCTTTGAATGAAAGATTCCTCATAACAATCATATAATAATTCTACCTAGGAGCCATAGTAGCTTTTTCTTTTCTTGTATTTGTGAGCCATTTCTATTAAGAGAAAAATCCACATATTTGCAAACTGTAAAAAGTTCATTTTCTAACTAACTCCCAATCACAGCTATAGTGTACGGTGTAATAATAATATCGTACCATAAGCAGGGTTGGTGGGGTTATTCATGGTGGGAGCACGCACTGGAGGCTGCTTCATGATGATTGGAAGCGATGAGGGAAGTGCTGTACCCGTAAGTTTTAGCTTTATAAGCTTCATAGCGACAGAAAACTCTAGCCGATCCATCTTTCCATCTTTATTCATATCGGCCAGACTCCTGGGAGACAAAAAACAGAACACAAGCAAGAAAACGGTGATGGGTTCTTAAGAAGATCTTCTTGAGGCACAGCCTCTTCTCCAGTGTGTGAGAGTGTGCGTGTCTCACCATATATCAGCCAACACTAATGGAGGCAGGCCTGACTGTAGGAAAAGCTTCTTTGCTTGGTCTCCTATAAAAAGACAAAGAGATGTTATATTGGTATTTACATGTGCCTCCTCACTTAAGCATCTGTATTTGTATGTCTCTGTTTATTACGTTATGTTTATTGTAAATCACAGGTGGGTAACATTCTCTCCAGACCGCCACGCTCATTTAGACACTTACTAAAATTCCACCCAAATATTTTATTAACATTTATATGCATCTTGCAGGTGTTTAATGTTTACCACTGCATAGGTAACTGAAGACACAAATTAACAATACAGAGGCACTGCAGTCACATAGCTTAAGATTCCTTAAGATAATGATGCCTCATTGACATTTTTGGGAGTTGTTTCGTTTTCCTAAAAGCAAAACGAAGCCAGGGCAGACTGGCCGGTTCTGGCCCTCAGGCTGCATGTTTTTATAAATAAAGTGCATTTCAACCTTATTGGTGGTACAAAGCACTTTACAGTGTTTTCTACTCCCATACACAGTGCTGGCATTGCACTTGGAGGAACATAGTATTCAATGTCTTGCCCTAGGACACTTTAGCATGGGGAGGGGCTGGGGATTAGGGCTACCAACTGAGCCACAGCCACTAGAAATTTCCAATTTAATCATGATAAAACAGAACTCGGCGTCCAGTCACTGTGTAACTCATGGACAAACAACATTTTTAAACGCCTGTACCTGTGACGTAGCCCATCGTTGGAGAGAGGGAGTCAAACATCTGGTCATGTTTGTCCCTCTCCTCTGGGGAAATAGCCCACACACTTGGACCACCTGAAAGGAAGAGGGGAATGGAAATGTCAAGTTTCAGATATAGCCAATAAGATTAAATAATTTGAGGCAGCTATTCCCCCAGAATGGCTCTAATTAATGTCAGTTGATTTATCAGACATTCATTTCACTTCACAAAATTACAAAAGTGTGAAAAAGAAACAGGAAGACAGGTGAACACACACAGACCAGTCACACGGATAAGATAAAAGAGTACCCTGATCCAACCTCAGCAGCAGGCAGACACTGGGAATCCACCAGCATTGACAAAGTGATAATGAAGCTTAATTTTCACATTGCTAATTTTAAAATAAGACACTTTCCCTGCTATTCACCAAGGCTGTTTACTCCACCATATATCAACAACACCAACATATATAAACTACACCAACACCAAAAACATATACTAATCTGGGTACTTTAGTCCTGTAACTGAAGCTATCGGTAAACCTGGTGGGTAGAGCTGGGCGATAGAACAATAACCATATGTATCGCAATATAACTTTTTCTCGATAGAGAAATGAAACTATTGCGATAGACCTCATCTCTCTCTCTCTCTCTCTTCCTCTCTTAAAAAAACATAAGAACAGCCAATCCAAATTAAGTAGTGCAGAGCCGATCACAGCTGCAGCGTCACGTCACGTGACTTGTTACATACAGCACAAGTGCCAAGCGGCACATGTGTATTTGTTTGGGAAGCAGCTAGCGACCGTGTCGGGTAATGGAGGAAGTGAGTGTGCCGACTAGAGAAAAACCAGCTGAGAGCTTGGCTGACCAGGTTACCGAAGAGAACACAGATGACGGCTCCAGCGTCGGAGACATTGTTGAAAGGAAGGGCCAGAGAAGTAATGTGGAGGTATTTCGGCTATTTGAAGTCTGACAAAAAACAGAGCAGCGCGCACTGTAAATTGTGCCGAAAGCATATTCCCACAAAGCTGGAAATACAACAAACCTTTTTGATCAGCTGAAGCAGTGCCACCCACTGGAGCACGCTCAATCTCTGACTGAAAGCGCTAATTCGTCATGGAAAACAACCCTGCGAAGTTGGTTCGGCTTTCTCCAGCGTCTTACCATATGACCAAAAAGCTAAGAGACATAGCGACATAACGAATGCCGTAGCCTACTGTCTTG
>VUQR01014472.1:76606-99861 GCA_015108515.1 Hemichromis elongatus | reverse complement strand
CAAGTGTTAAAACATATTTTTATGCTCTATTTTTACCAGTTGTGTTTTCACTGGAAAAATAAGGACAATAAATGGTAAACAATCCATGACTTCCTGATACTAAACGTCTATTCCCACAGGTAGGGCTCACAAAGTCAGGCATGGTGTCACTATTTGAGATCAACAGGCTTCAACAGGTGAAATTGGAACAGGTGGAGAGAAGAGTTGAGGCCTGTCCCATAAAACAGGTTTTCTCAGTCCTGTATCTTTATATCTTAGCAAAATAAAAAGCTTCCCTTCAATTTCATGCTGGGATGGTTCTGGGATTTACTGAGCTAACTTTCATGAAAAATTCATTGACAAACCTCCGCCTTATGAATCATGTTCAGTGCTAAGCTTATAGATAAAAACACAAATCCTCAGCAGGGAGTGTACGTCAATCAGCAGCACTATCAAGTGATGCAATGCAGACACAGCTCTTGCTAAACTGCGCTGTCAATCTTCTGTCATCCGGGGGTGACTCACACATACTTGTTATGTGAGTGATACAGTCACAGCTGATACTTTAGAACGGGCCACCATGAGTTCAGATATCAGATGGAACAAACAAACAGGAACTCTGTCAGAATTCCTGGGTTACAAATCACAAGAAAGAGATTCGACTGGAGTAAATTCCCAAGTTGACTAAATATAAAATACATAAAAGACACTTTTGTTTGGCTTTGCCCACTTAAATTCACCTAATCAGACATACTGTTTGCAGTTCAACTTTTACAGGAATGAAAAATAGATACGGTCTCTCCAAAGCAAGGTGTTTTCACCAGGGGGAAAAAAGACAAGATGTTGAGGCTTCACCCACCTGCTACGTGCAACTTCCTCCAAAACTGCTCCAAAAACAAGCACACGCCCCTTCACGCATAGCGCTTCAAACAATGCTACCCATTCTAAGACAGACCATTGTCAATCTGCAGTCCAGCTCCCGAGGCTTGTGCAGGACGTGCAGGTCCATTCCAGAGCTCCAATTACCATGAGAATGGATGGGAACCCACTATCGTTACACACAAGCATGCACAAACCAGGGAGGACGGTAAAACCTGGAGCTGGACTGTGCCTGCCTGCTGCTCAGGTGTCCTGCATTAAACAAATTATGACCAAAATCCATGCTGCACACGATTGTGCATCAGTGTTACCCTAGAAAACTGTTTGGCGCTGAATAGCTGTAAGTATACTTTATCTTTATCTCCTTGGAACCACTATGTTGTGCAGTTTGCCATGAGCTGCTGTTTGAGCACAGATCTATTTTGGCTAAAAGCGTCAGTCACTGTGTTGTGCTTATAAACGCAGAATGCAAATGCCTATTTCTCTACTTCACATACAGATTCTATTTTTAACCTTTGTTTAAAGTCTATATATGGGAATAATTTACGTCAAATACTCTGCTTTGATATTGAAAAATCAAATTCCTTCTTATATATTGCTTCCTCTGGATCCCACATACAATGCAGACACAAGTGTGTCGGCTAAATATGTGATTCTAATTGTATGTCACCTTCTGTAAAGCAAATTATGTGTCCTTAATGTGATAAAATGTGCCGTATAAATAATAAAAATCCATCCCACTTCTTGGATTCTTCACACAGCTTTCTTGATGGAAAAACACTTTTGATTTATTGCACCACATGAGCTCACATATGGCTACAGCACCAGTTGTGAAAGCGATTGGGAGAAGTCCAGTGTCTGGTGGTGTAGTCCACTCCCGAGATTAATCTAGTTCATGTTTCACTATGTGCTGACACCTTTCTGGGGTCCTCCTGTGCCAGCCTGAATTCTATCAAAATTAGGAAGCTGGGATTGAGTATCTACTCAAATCATCTTTCTATTAAACTAGTTTTTACCCTTTTATGCAATCTATAAAATCTTCACAGTAAAGTCAACAAAATTCCTCCCCTTTAAGAACTTCTGTGCTTTTGTTTCCCAAACATAGCCAAGAACACTTCTCTCTCTCTCTGCTGCACTAATAGCTGTGCAAAGTCAAAAGTTTGCCCTGCACAGGCCGCTCTAAGGTCAGACACAATCAATGCTGTGTGTTGTGCTTCAAAGTTCACCACGCACTGCACGGTGGCCATAGCAACAAGAATAGCAGGGGCTCCCCCCCCCCTTCCTTATATCAAACAAAGTTTTAAAAAGCCGGCCGTGCTTTCTTTTTTACTCTAACGCTCAATCAGGCAAGTCTGCGAGTGTGTGATGGGACATGCAGCTGCTTGAGCGCAAGCTCACTATAAAATACCAACACTCGCAACAGCATTTACACTTCACAGGCTGTGACTTGTGAATACTTGGATGCAAAAAAAAAAGGAGGCGACACCGGTTTGTGTCAACTGCTTCAATTTTTCTTAGACCTTCATTGAGTAATCAGACGGGTTACTGAAAAAGGTCCTTTTTTCTTAGACAGAGTAGTGCAACAATTTAAAATAACTACCTGCTCATGCATGCAAATGCACAAGAAAAGCAAATATGTTCGATTTTCACACATTGTGTGTGACCAACTGTTATCCCAGGCAGAAGGTCAGTTAAAAATGGGAAGGGGAAAGAAAAAAAAGAGTTTACTCAGCAACAGCGACATACCATCCTGTTTATCTTTTTTAGGTTCAAATGTCAAATAGGTCACATTCCGGCTCCTGGCAAACTCTCACAGCAACCTCTGTCTACCACGGCTTCAAATCTCATAAGAAAAGCAGGTCGTGTGCTGATACGTGATTTAATTTTGTCCTTAGGTCGTATTACTTGGTGTCCAAGAATTTGCACCAACTTATTAACAAAAAAGACCAAGTATACAAACAGCTAGAGCCTTTCTCTACCTCATGGTAATTGGTAATTAATTAAACAACAGGAGGCTACAGTTTAGTTAACATACTGAATTAAAAAAAATAAAAGATTGCCCCATTTGGTATGCATTGTACAAAGACTCATTTCTTTTAAGTTTCTCAGCTCCCCTGATTTTTGTAAGGAACAATATGCAATTACTTCAAGAGAACTTCAGTTTTGTAAATATGCAGAAAGTGCTTTAGCAGGAAGTAAAAGCATTAAGTGAGGAACCCATTCAACCACAAATGCAGCACAGTCTTCAGTCCAATTGAAAGGAAGAAGACAATGAGTCTTTTCGGCTTCATAGGTGCTTCAGCAGTGCAGCTATTTCAAATAGTCACCTGCTCATGCATGCAAATGCATCAAAAAAGCCATTATGCTATATTTTCACACTCGTGTATAGTTTGACAGCTACGGCCCAAGAACTAGTGCTCTTCATGGGAAAATAAGTGCAGTGTGAACAGAGTGTGAGAACAGTTTCAGAGGTTGGGATGACGAAACTTGTCGGCTTATCCCCTTTGCTCATTTTTAGACATGTAATAACAAAGGCCGTGCTTGGGGCATCGTCGGTTTTCCCACAGCTAAAGAGAAATATGTTGTACGCTTGCCATGAACTCTATACACAAAAATGTCTAAATGCTGCAGATAGTAAACTTCATGCTTCCTAAAGAGCATTAAAAGATAAGCCAACTTCATACACTGTGCACTAATTTTGCTCTAAGTGGCTTCAAATAGTCATCATACTTTTTCAACTTAACAAAATTAAATCTCGACCCTAGAGAACAGTAAAAGCATCTAAATAGATTAATTCCCCAAGATAGTGTCATTATAGCCAATATTACCTCTGTGAACCGCTGTGGTGGTTTGTATACAGTGGTCCCTCGTTTATCGGGGGAGTTACGTTCCAAAAATAACCCGCAATAGTTGAAACCCGTGAAGTAGCCAACTTTATCTTTTACATTTATTATAGATGTTTTAAGCCTGTAAACCCACTCTCTATACACTTTATACACTTTTCTCAGACAGGCATGAACATTTTCACACTTTTCTCTCTTGTTTAAACACTCTCAAAGTTCAAACCTTCATAGAAAAATAAGTCCAGCGTTACAGAATGAAACCAAAGATCAAAGCCTGTTTTCAGTTCCAGATCGAAGGAATAGAGCAGCTGCAACAATAATGAATCAATGGTACGGAAGTAGAGGAAGCAAGAAGAATGAGTTGAGTAAAGTTTGACTTATCTGACTGTTTTGCTTAATGCACCTTATAAACCGAAAAATACGGTAACTTCTACCTTCCTCTATGATGTCAAGAAGTCCAACTTTTTGTGAAATGGTTAGCATCTTCCTCTGCCCTTTGGGTGCTGCCGCGGTTGCCTTTGATGGTGCAAAATGTATCGTCGACATTGTTGTGTTTGTTGAGGAGAAAACTTAAAAAGTACAGCACTTCAGCGTCACGCTGCTAGCGGTCAAAGGGTTATGTAAATTTGACAAACTGAATGCATTCGGTACAGGACAGGAGACACAGCAGGAAGAAGAGAGACTGACAAAAATCTACAGCCAATCTGGATGCAGAACACAATGCGCTGGTTTAAAACAAAAAAACTGCAAAATTGCACCAAAAAAAAAATCAGCGAAACAGCCGTGAACCATGTTATAGTGAGGGACCACTGTACTTCAAATATCAGCTTTAGCACCCTTTACAACAAAGATCCAGATGATACGCTGTCGATGACAACAACCACAGTTTGGGAATTTGAAGGGATTTGTTTAAATTAATACAATCTTTAGTATGACTGGCAGCAGGTCAAACAGGTTAACATTCAGGTTAATGCCCAAGCCTGGCCAAACTCATGATAGATATCATGAAGACGACCAGATTCAAAAAGCTTCATCCTTGAGTCCAAAAACATTTTTACTATTCACAATTCCTGGGAGGTTAAATTCATATGAATGATATTTTTCATTGTTGCATCACAATAAACTTCGGACAACCATCCTTGAGTCCAAACGGCTGTTCAAAATGAAAAGAAATGCCCTCCACAACTTCAACACATGCGTACATTCAGCCAATAACATTATGACATAATGCCGCAGACAGCCACGGCTTCAGTAATGTCTTTGGTGAATAAATTATATATCTAGAGTTTGCTCCTAGACTGACAACTATATAACCCTGATGAATAAACTTGTACTCGTCAGAAGAACAACTAGTCCTAAAGGTGGGAAGTCCACCATGCCAAAAACAAATATGCTGCATCTTTTCCCACAGTGTGACGTCAAATAAACAGATAATATCCGTCTTGATCCATGCAGGTACCAGCAGTGTCATCTGATACAAAAATAAAGCAAGCAGAGAGCTGAATGCTGTAGTTGCTGTGGTAGCATCAATCTTTCAAACTCTCTGGAAAAGTTGGTATATTTAAAATTGAAAATAAAACACATTAAATAATACATCGCTTGGCTTTTTCACAGGAGGAGGGGGGGAAGCCATGTAAATGAAAAGCGGCTTCCATTGAGATGGAAAAATCTAAACTATCGCAGAATCTAGGTGAAACTAACATGATTATCAAATGATTTAAGAGAGCCCGATGGCATCGTTCAAAAACAAAATCTTGAAACGTTGTCAGGATAAACCAAATATTAAAATGGACACACCATACGAGCGTGGTTACTGGTGACTCATGCAGACTCGAGTAAGCTGACTTAATTTTTTGCCGACTGACTTTTTTTTGCTTGCCAGCAGTGAGATAAGACGACTTTACAGCAACGCTGTCAGACGATGTGAGATTTCCTGTCTTAACTCCTCGCTCCCCTACCCGAGCTCCTTTCCCACTGCCCACCAATAGCAGCGACTGCTCAAGGATTACAGTGGACAACACGGCATATGTTGCCAGATCATAGGTGGATGACGACACATTACTCACACACAGACGCTGAAAAACTGCGTATACAGCAGGTTATATTTGGTACAAGTTCATAAACGGGATCATAAAGCCACTGCTACAACGTAAATGCTTTATTAAGCTCGTTTGTGCATTAAATTGTCTCGACTGTTTGCCAGTTATTCACCGTCCTATTTTAAGTAAGGAAGCCTGTAACAGAAGCAATGATGGACAAAAGAAACAAGCTAATTTTTTATTTTTTTGATAGTTTAACTTTTTTTTAGGACCAGGAAGCTGTTTAATAATGCTGGACTACAAAGAATAAAAGCTCTCATCTATGTGTAATCATCATCTCAAAAAAGCTTAACCAACACCTCAATGTCACAGCATAAGCCCACTAAAGGAGATGGGCTAATGTTTTCAGCCCTGCAATCAAATGCTTTACTCAGGGCAAACCCCTGACAGGGCTGAAACAGTGTAACAAGATTAACGGATGACAAGACACTGCTGAGACAAGTGGTGTGCGTGTGTGTGTTCTGAAAAATGCAATTATTTCTTTAATAAGCCTCCAAGGTCCTTTCTAGCACACATGCACGCGCGCAGACACACACACACGTCTAGTCCTGCAGAGAAGGAGTCAGGGCAGTGCCGGCCACGGCCTGGCACCAGACAGACCCCCGCCATCCACTCACCATGCTGACGCTAGGGATTAATACTTGGACTGCCGAAATGTGCGGTGGGGGCTGATGTGGACTCTGTGTGTCTGCGTGTGAGTGTATGTGTGCGAGTGTTTCGAGGTGACTGGGGGAGGGGTCGTGGGGCGCCACCTGCTTCATCTCAGACAAAACAAAGTGAGTCAAAGGAGTGCTCTCCCTCACTTACATTTAACATAAAAAACCTACAAAAGAATCCCACACATCAAAGTTTTTATGTAGTTTTTGGTACTTAAAAGTTATTAATATTAACTGTGTTGGAAATACAGTCAATACAGAGTCAATACTTTTAATGCAGAAATAATTGTTCTCTGCACAAATATGGACTAAAGCACTATTATTAATTGACCAGCTTTTTTTTCTCGACTAAATCAGGTACTGCTTTTTAAATGTGCAGGTCTTTCTTCATTTGATACAATGAATTTATATCCCCAAGGTTTCCCCTAAAGTTCTTGAAATGCCAATATATTTTCAATGGTTAATATTGTTTTCCTACTTTTACTAAAACTCAGATATCTTGACCATTTACAAAAAGTATCCAGTGACAAAGGCCACTCTTTTGTTCACTCAAAAAAAAAAAAAAAAATTAAAATCCCAAACTGGGTTAAATAGCAAATTTGACCATCCAGTAAACTTTACCTGAAGATTTTGTTGCACTTGGCTAAAACGTACAGTTGTGGTCGGATGTTTACATACACACGTAAGTTTAGGCTTTAATTAGATTAACGGTTTTTCAAAGATATACATTCAAGCTCAAATATATATATATATACTTACACCTACTAATTTTTGGTTAAATGTTCCTTTGCAAGTTGCACCTTGACCAGGTGATTTTGGTAACCATCAACAAGCTTCTGGTATGTTCGAAAAAAATATTAAAAGACAACAATGATTGTATGTGAACCTTTGTCAACAACTGTATATGTGTAAATTTAGACCAAGTTTGTGCACAAAACATAACAAATTGTGTCAAAATCAGAGCCACTTTAGGCAAAAAACCTAAGTGGGCATTAACTATAAGCCAGGCTCATTAAAACAATTAAGGCAACAAAATCTTGACCTTTCAGTCATACAAGAACTAAGCAGACTATTTACGTGCCTCACCATCAGTGAGTAGAGAGCATGAACACAAACAGGAAACACAAATGAGGAGAGCCAACAAAAGCCAAGTAAAGAACCTACAAAACCTGTTCTGCAGTTTCTTATGACTACAAAAACATGACAGCTCACTTTCATCTGAGATAGGAGATACTGACACACACACACACACCACTTTCAGCACTCACTCTTAAAGGAGGCAGGAGGGGAGTCTGACTAGTCAGCACTCTGAGGCCCCCTGACATTGATTAGAAAAGCACCTCCAGAGGTCACAAATGACAAGTGAGGACTTTCAACCTCTTAAGCTTGTTTTACCCACAATAACTGCGACTCAGGCCTTTATGACGTATAGAGTGATGTTCACCAGAATTACAACTGATCAAGTGACCTGACTTGTGCAAATATAGGAAGCACCTTCGTTCATGTGACAGTATCCTTTTGTTTACCTTGCTTTTTTTTCCTGGTGGTGGCATACTGGGACTGTTGCAGGGAGCTCGGAGCAGTCTTCCTGTAGATGCTGTTACGATCCAGTGAGCCCACATAAACAGGCTTCCGGCCCATTTTTGAACTTGCGCCCCCCGTGCTTGACTCGTATCCTTTCTCCTGCTCATCACTGTGCTGATACACAACAGGATCCTCAAAAGGTTGTATTTCACCGAGCGCCAATTTCTGGTTCTGCTGCTCAACCCACTCCTCCGTCTTGCGATCCTTTGTAGGGTATTCCTCATATTGTGAATCTAAGGACAGTGAACGCAAATCACGGTATCTGTCTCTATACTTGTTTCGATACTCTTCCCTAGAATCGTACCGGCCGTCATCCTCGCGGTCGTAGTAATCATCGTGGCCTGCAGCCCTCCGGTCACGGTGCTCCCTTGTTTTGTGGTTCTGTCTGTGGTCGTACTGATCGTCTCTCCAGTCATCTCCTGCATCCTTGTATCTGTAATACCGGTCCCTCTCTTTATAGCGTCCATCAACTTCAGAGTCATACTGCTCTCTTCCTCTACTGGCGTACCGTTCGTCGGCCCTTCGCTGAGCGTCCCTGTTATCTTCTCTGCGGTCGTAGTGATGGTCGGCACGCCGATCGTCGTAATAGTCCTTCTGTTTTCGCTCTTCATAGTAGCGGTCCTCATCTCGACGATGGCAGTACTCCTTGTCTCTGGAGCGGTGCCTGTCTTTCGTGTCATAATAGTCCCTGTCAGGGTCACTGTAGTATTCACGGTCCCTGTAATTGTGTCTGTGTGAATACGTGTTTCTATGATCATTGTAGTCTTCAAGCTCACTGTTGTAACTTTCATGCACTCTGAGATCATGTCTACGGTGTTTCCTGCTCTCATAGTATTTCTTTTCCTTGTCTTCGTAACGCTCATTATATTTCCTTTCATAATAATCCTTGTGCCTGTATTTGTCACTGTACTCGTAGTCCTCCATGTCACTGTGACTACGATGGTCATAACGTTCACAGTTAGGATCATTTTCTCTTACCCTGCCGTCCCTTCTTCTGTCCTTGTCCAGTGTATTATAACCTTCTTGAGTTCTGAAATCATGAGTTCCTTGTTCTTGTGGCACTCTGTTGTAGTCCTGGTGGCTGTAATCTTCAGGACCCTGATAAAAACAATGTTTTCCTTTCCATTCAGATATCCTCAAGTCTAGGTGACCGTCTTCTGAACGAGGGTGAAAGTAAACGTCCTGGCCTTGAGGCCTTGTATCCATGAAAGCTGCCCTATGACGGTCTTCATACTCCCAGCTCTGTTGGTGAATGACGTTGCCCTGTGTAATTTGGGCTTGGTACTGTACTTGCCATGGAGCTGGTACATGCATAGGAGGCTGTACCGGGCCAACGGGCACCATCGGGCCAGTGGGCACCATCGGGCCACCATGTACTGGCATAGGTGGAGCTGGAAGTGGGTCACCGGGATGCGCAAATAAGACTGGTCCCTGAGGAGTGCCAGGAGGAACAACTCCATAACCTGGATATCCAACCTGTTGCTGCTGTAACTGCAGTTGATGTAGTTGTTGTAAATGTTGCAGATGGGCAATCCTTTCCGTCTCTCTTGCCAAGCCAGCATCCCCCAGCTCCTCCACGCTCTTTCCTCTCCTTATCGGAGCACCACCTGCATGATTCCAATCCACTGGACCAAACATGACTGGGTTTCCATAAACTGCAGGGCTCTTCATGCCTCCTGCTGTTTAAATCAGCCTGCCTGGAGCTGATACAGTTTCTTGCTCAACGTGGCTTAATAACTCTTTCCAAAGTCCTGCATTCCATAACAAAGCGCTGTGGGAGACTCCACCTGCCTGACATATTGTCTGTAACTCTCCACTTGTTCTTTCTGCCTCCTCTCCACTGCCTCCGCAGGACTGCCTGGCCAAAGCACCTCCCCAACCCTCAGCGCAACTGAAACAGTCCACCCCGTAGCCACCTCAGCGAATCATGAAAGGAGAGGGGAGGGGGGAGGGTTATTGAAGGGAAGGAGTGGCCTCCTTGGGTTAATGATTCAGTAGAGTCACATGAGTGGAAGCTTAGTCCAACAGCTCCTCCCATTGTTTAAACTGGTTAGTAGCTGTGTTTGCAGGAAAGTAGCCTGTCTGGAGATTTTCTTTGAAGGGAGATGAAGACAAACTTCACAGTGTGTCTTTGCGTGGCTTTTTTCCCCCCCGTCTCGCATAAACAATCCTCTGTCTTTTCTTGTATCCTGTTTTCTTTGTTTTTGTTCTTTCCTGTGGGCTTCAGTGCAATTTCCACCACATCACTGAACTGACTCACTTTTTGCTGCGTGTACGACCAGCCTCAGTATTGACATTGTAACTTTCTGGTGTTATCTTTAAACTTGAACTAACTTCATCCTTGCAGTTTGACTTTGCCCCTGCATATTATGAAAGTGCAATCATTAAGGCACAAACACTCCCACGTGATGTCGTTGGAAAGAATTTTACTTTTGAATGTATCAATGATTAAAAGTTGAGTGTGAACCAGGAAACAAGTAAAGTATCTGTATTTATTCACCGAGTGCGGAGAGGGAAAGTCTTTGAAAGCATGCAGCCTGATTAAGCCAGAGCAGCTAGTGAAAAAGTAGCTGCTGGTGTGTACAATGAACTATTGTTGGAGACTGTCCCCACTCTCAGAAGAGACACGATCCTTTGAGTGTGAGGAAAAAAAACTGGGCTATTCATAAAGCGAGAGCATAAGATCTGCTCCCTTAATCTCAATCGGAGAGGCATGTACCAAAGGGACAGGTTTAAAGGGACCTGCTTAAACTAAAATGCATGTGATAAACACAGGAAACATAGACATGAACTAGTTTTAATCTAAAACATAACTGGTTGGTTCACTGATTACCTAGTCTAGGAATTATAGGACAAATAAAACTATGCTAGTTTAGAAAACCAGATCTTATGTCCCAAAAAAAGGTTTTACGAATATTAAATTCATAGAAGAAAAGTCAAAATGAAACACAAGCACAGATGCAGCTAAAACAGACTTTAGTAGTTGTTTCACAAGGTAGGATTGAGCATAGAAATCTCACTCAGACATTGTTCTTTTCTTACATAAGACTTGTTTAATTATCAGTTTTCAACATCTCAGCTTTCAGTAGCAGAACGCGACCGAAACTGTGTTTGTGTGCATCGGCTGCAGGAATGTCAAATACAGCATTCCTCTCTGTGACTGTGTCAGTTTGCGTACATGTGCGGGACTTGATATTAATATTGCAAAAGTAACGTGCAGAAATAGGGTCATATATTAAAATGTCTGCAGCCTTTCTACTTTCTCATAGTGGGCCGACTGAGGGAAACCTGAATCTGAAACAGATACTGCAAACTGTGATAAACAGATCAGGATCAGGCTGCGGTTTCATGAAAGTTGAGGGGAGGCGTTTTAATTAACGGGTACTCAAGGTCAAAGAGCTTAAAGAGAAAAGAAAACCCTGCACTTGTTTGTAAGAAAAGGAGTTCTGTTTACTGCCACTAGGCTTTTTTTTAAGGCTTTGTCACATAATTGCTATAGCAGATAGAACATATAGTACTACTTGGACAAAAAGATCAAAACAATCAATATTTTTTGTCCTACAGTATCCACAAAGTTACATACTGCACATGAAATAAATCAAATTGAGATTATATGATTGTCAGTATTTTCTTATAAATATGTGCTGAGGTTTTGACCCTCAATTAGCCATATTGTGACATACATCATTAGCTACAGCTTTGAGCCACACAATCGAAACTTTTTCTTGCATTTTTCTCCTCTTTTTCCAAGGCTCTGTTCCCAAAACGTTGATTCTGCTCATCTGGACGTAGCGTTTTCAGTGGGAGAAATGTTGTTTAACATTTCACCCCAAAAAGTCTTTAACACTTAAAACTTATTAATAAACCCTGCATTAAAATATTTAATATACACAATAACCAACAGAATAAAACATGTGTTCAGAAATATGATCCCTGTTTTATGGGCTTTGAAGTGGCCTCAGGAAAGTAAATAAAAGGCAGAGCAGGGTTGAAGTTACTCCCTGCCTTGTCACAATAAGCTTCTTCTTCGTCTTTGATAAACACACCCTGCAAAAGCATTCATTCCTAAGTGGCGCATGTGTCTATACAGACACATAGCATCAGGATGACAAACAAGTTTTGCTACAAAGATCCTGAAAGAATTCTTGACATTTGCACACCTTTGTCTCAGCTAAGCATTAAATGGGAATAAAGAAAAATCAAATGTTGTCCTTACACTGTAGACTAAAAGCTTTTCTTAGCAATGCTTTGATTACCACGGCAAACACTGTTTTCCCCTTCAGCAAGTATTTGTGTGCAAGTATTCAGTAAGTACTGGTATGAATCATGTCCATTTCCACATCTAACAGTGTGGCAAATACCAAAGGAAAAGGGAGATTGAATATCTGATCTTTTGCTGTGAATGGATGGTGAAAGAATTCCTGCAGTGTTATAAGGAAACACAAACTATGTGGCTGTTTGACCCTTAATGGGACCTGTAGCCACTAGATCCTGTTCCTGCCCTGAGGCTGATTGTTTTCAGCAGCAAACACCAAGACCAAGAATTAAAAACCACATGAGAGTGATAGGTAAAATATAATCATTATGAAAGTCATTTGAATTCAGCATGTGAGTGATTGGATTTAAGGCTTCTTAATGAACAAAGACTAAAAAAAATTTTTAAAGTGTATTAATTAATTAAACTAGTACATGCCCATGCTACAGTGTTATCTGGTCTGCTTGTTGACAAAGTGATATACTTACTCACTTTTTTCATAGTGAGTGAGTAGTGGTGTTTATATAAACAGAAGATAAATATGGATCTGATTTTTTTTCAATGTCCGTTGTTTGAGCTTCACTACTACGAAACTGCCATTTTAGTCTATTGTTAGATGGTTGCCAGGCAATATGCACTAGTGTGAAACGGTCCTGGGAAAAAAGTCACACCTTATTTCTTTTCATTTTGCTGAGAACATGGAAAAATATGTACCTCGATTTACAGAAACATGCAAACATACAAGCCAAAAAAAACTGAATTTGTACAATTCTAACAATAAAAGTAAACATTTGATGTAACCATCTTTATATTTCTTAAGGACTTGGCTTTCCTTGATAAGAATGATAGAAGATAGAATAGTTTGTCTTCCTCTAACAGGTTGTTCCCCATGTCAACATGTGGTCTAAAGATTACTCATTTACAGTAAAGAATAAAAAAGCCGAGGATTTCACTGAAGAATATTAGGTGTTTTTGCGACATGCTGCCGAATTTCCCAGAGGAACCCACCCGAGGGATTAATAAAGTTTTATCTTATCTTATCTTAGTAACAAAGTGCCCAAAGTTCCAATTTACGTGTAGAAACACTGGTTGATCCCTTGAGATAGGTGCCTTTTTTATGTTTGAATGATTTATAGGGCAGTATGAAGTGATTTATCTATATTAAAAATCCTCTAATAATTGGTCAGGTACGAGGACTAGACTGAAAATGAGGAAAAATGGAAAACAATCAAAAATCCTAGAGAAATAATGCTCCAAATCATTTTAGCACAAATACTAGAAAGTCTGGTTCACTGGAAGCAAATGATAAAGAAATGATTGGTGGTTCAAGACTTTTGCACAGTGCTTCATCATATGTATAATAAAATCAAGTTTTGTGGATATAAAACTCTGCTGTCAACTTAAAATGATACAATGATTTTATAAGGAGTTATAAGAGTACAAATGCTAAAAATGTGCCATTGTTGCCCATTGCTAGATGGTTTCTAGGCATAAATAATATCAGATATAATTATCTGATGCAGATAAATAATGGCATAATATAACTCCTTATCACATCAAAGTATCTGCTTTGAAAATATCTCAAAATCATTAATTACAAGAATGCTAAATAATGCAGGATTCACCTTAATAGCCATATAAAAATTGAGAAGTGGTAGCTGTCATAGGAAGAATGTTTTATAATGTAATATTCTCTGTTATAACAGAATATTTTTAATATTTTCAGAATAGCACTAACTATACTACTACAGGGATCGAAACTTGTTGTACAGCTTGCATCCAAAGCAAAATAAATTACTGAGTCAATACAACACAGATTAGTAAATATCTAATAACCACATCTTCTACATCCCCAGAATTCAGTCTCACCTGCCATTCTGTGTGCCGTTGCTTTCTGCCCGAGTCCAAACACTGAGGACAGCTGTGCCACGGGCCATGTCACAGCTCGCCACAACCACGCTTTGGTTCCCACTCTACAGTGGGCCATGCTCCGTCTCCACTTTACACTACTACAAAATTCCCCAAATCCCATCCAGTATCCCTGGGATCTTTACTGCTCTTGCAAAGGAAGCAACAATGGAGGGGGGAAACAGGGGAAAAGGTCCAGAGGGAGAAATTTGGAGTGAGTGCGAAAGCCACTTATGTGGCACTGCTAACCCTCTCGCTATGCGCAGGAATGCAATTCATATCTATGTGAAAAAATGTTGGGCTACCAAAGACAGCACTGTGCGCCCGCACGGCAGCAAGCTGTACAAACAATGAAAGCCCAATAGGTCTGAATGACAGTCATCTATCAGCTGCTGTTTATAAGTACACAGTTGTCGCATTGGGCACAAACATTCATAAAGCTTGGATTCATCTTATTTATAAAGAACAATGATTTCTGACACTCAGTGACAGGTTTATTTTATCTACAACTCTGGAAGAAGATTATTTAATTTCGTGTTATCCACCAATAAAATAACTGCATTTTGAAGATACTGTTACACTTTGTTAGAGAAAAATGATCTGTAGTAGTTTCTCTAGTTTTATAATTAGCTCTGAGCAGAGGGAAAGAGATTTGGACAACAGGTCAAAGAGGAAATCTAGTAAATACCGATTTCTCATTTTAAAATTCTTTCTATATTACATTTTGTCTTCGGTAAATGAGGATTATCCTGTAAACGGGCAACAGAGAGCAGCTATGACATCAACCAATAACAAGATTTTCCTCAGATTTTTATTGTTCTGCATTGTTTCTCTGCGTATGCAACTCATTCTGTAAGTAAACCGTTAAGTACATTTAAAACCTGTGGAAAACATCTACATCTACACGCTCCAATGAGCACTTTGAAGTGGAAAATCTAACTTTCTGTTAAAATATCACATTCAGATTAAATAAACAGAACTTTGCTGGGGATAGAAGTTGAAAAATTGTAACATGCAATGTTATATAGTTAAAAATATCCAACCTTCTGTCTCCAGATGCCTAGTTATATAGACTTGAAACAGAAAATAAAATAAACCAAAAATTGCTAATAGATCAATATTTAAATGATAAATCAATGATCAGAATATTTGCATATTAGTTTCTTGTTGACTGTCATCTAATTACTCAACTTACTGTTGCAGCTCCTCTTTTAGCTCTATTTTAATCTGTCATCATATCATCATTACTGAGAATACCCAGTTTAGGGTCTCGCCCAATAAAACGTGCAATCCCATGTAATCTGATCCACCGACAGGTTTACCATCTTACCTTGTAGCTGCTGCTGCTCCAGAGCCAGCGTCTCCAGCGTGTAATTGCAGAACTCCAGATTCTCTAAGGCCTGGACGCGGGCCGTCTCATCCTGCTCCTCCTCCTCCAGCATCGCCCTGAGTTCCTCCGCCGTGTGTGCGTAAGCCTCCATGTCGCGCTCCACTTCTTGTAGCCGTAGCAACAGCTGATGCCTTTCCTCCTCCTCTTCCTCCCTCAGTCTCTGAGTCTCTAGCTCCATCTCTCCATCTCTCTCCAGCTCCTGCTCTGCCTCAAGCTGGGACTGGATGTCATGCTCCTGGGCAGCTTCAGGGTCGCCCGGCTCTGCGTGTTCTCCCGTTGTTTCATCGAGGAGGTTTGCGGCCAGCTCGTCGGGGGTGTAAAAGATGGGCGTGTTGATGAGGGAGTTGCTCGTTGGAGGAGTAGTGCGATTCTGTCTCGGGCAACGGGGAGGAGGGCGTGGAGCCGGGCGAGTCGGTTTGTACGCAGCTGGGGCTGGCGGGCGTGTGGCTCTGGGACGAGGAGGTGGAGGGCGGAGCGTTCTGCGTCTTTCCAAAGAGGGAGAGTCAGACTGCAGGAGGTGGGACACAGGAGAGTGCGAGGAGCCTCGAATGAGATCCCTTTCGTCCTTGTAGTCCAGGATAGAAAAGTGCCGTGAGATATGGGGCTGATTGCTCAGCTCAGCTGCAGACGGCACGTCCCTGGAGGCACCAGGGCCGATGCTGGTGTCACTGCAGGAAGTGCTCAAGCTTTTCTCAAATTCAAAGAGCTGCTGTGACAGCTTAGTCTCCAGGTCACTGGTCGAGCTTTTCAAGGTTTCTAAGGTTATGGATGTAGGCAGTAGCCCATTAGAGCGACATGTCATTTGTTGGTTATGCAGGCGGAGCTCAGAGCTCATCATATCAGCATCGCTGGCACTTGCATGGCGAGTTAGCCTCTTACACTTTTGGCCCTCCACATGGCTGTTTAATGCCTGACCTCTGTTATTGATGGAGGCGTTATTTCTTTGCTGCCTCTGGTAATATTTGCTGTCTTTAGACCACCCAGGTTGAGTGTTATAAAGTGTTAGGCTATTAGTTAGCTTGGTTTGTAAAGGCCGACTGTTACCATTGGTAGAGGTAGGCGGATTTCTGTTAGAAGGTGGGCCAACGTGCTGCCTATGGCTATGTGCAGGAAGGTTAGGCCGTGGTGGCAGGCTGGGCCTTGCTGGAGGAGTGGATTTGGGTCTCTGAGGCCCCCTTTGTGCTGGGGGGACAGGTCTACGTGGCTGAGAGTCAGCCCTTTTACCACAGTCTGTCTGCCCTTCTTTACCAGTCTGTGCCAAAGTACTTTTGTTTTCACATGCCCACTGGTGCTCCTCAGCCCTCTCAAAGTAGTCCAGGTCCCACACTGTGTGATCCTCATACATGCTCCACTCTTTCTCTGGATCATTGGGACATAAATGATCCGAGGTGTGTTCAGAATTGCTGATCTCCTTCTCTTCTTCCGGTTCAACAGCAGTCGTCTCTTCTGCAATTTTTTGCACATGCCCCTCTATTTTGACAAAACGATGAGGAAAGATACCCCGCTGCCCTCGCACCTGTCCTTCCAGCCAACCATCTTCCAATGTACCGACAATACGGATTCGATCCCCCACATCAAAGTCCAGCTCGCCTGGTTCCATGGCCCGAAACTCATACAGTGCTACTCCATAGACTCCGCCCTCCTCTTCCTCCTGCTCTTCCTCTACTTTTTGTTCTTCTTCTTCGTCTCTCAATGTTTGCTCCTCTTCTTCCATTCCTGCCTCCTCCTTTCCCTCGTCATCCTCAAAGGTTTCCTCGTAGATACATGGCTGAGGGTCATTATTCAAATACTGGGAGTCTACAGGTTCCTGAGGAGACCGAAGGGGACATGATAGCTCCACAAACCCCTCTGGGAAGATCCCCCTGCGGCCCTCCAGTTCGCCCTGGAACCAGCCTGGCTCAGGCAAGCCTGTGATGATGATCACGTCCCCCTCACGGAAATCCAGCTCCTCACTGAGCTGCGCGTGGAGGCTCATAAGGGCCCGGGCTTGACCTAGAGCATAAGGTGGGAGCTCTGACGCCTGGGCCTGGGCTGAGCGCTCAGAGAGCTGCCGGGAACGGCACGAAAGGGTCAGCTCCTTCACACATGATGTCGGGAAGAGACCACGGGCACCCCAGGCATTACAGCCACGTTGCCAGATTTCCCCAAGGTCCACGGACCCTCCTGCCTCCCCAACTACCACATCACCTAAAGAGATGGAGAATAAAGAAGATTTAATTTAATCTGTATATTAATGAATAGAAGATTACTAAAGGACCACACAAAGTTCCTGTTCTGTCACTTTAATGACTGTTGATAAGATACACATTAAGCACACAAGAACTCATGCTAGTTGCCAAAATAAATCTACAGTAAATACGTTGTCTATATTTTACGATTCAACCAATTAAGCAAGAGCGCTCCTGCTTGTGTGGGGCCAAAAACTAAGAGCAATTTTTGCAGCACACTGACTCTATTTCATGTTTTAGTGCTTTTCAGGTTGCTTGTCTCAAGCAAATGGCTTTATTGTAGCATTTTTAATAACCTTTCTTGGGTCTACACTGTCCCATAGAACTGGAGAATCCGGGATTATGGGAATGTTGGTTGGATGGCGAGGAGTCATAGAGGTCGCATTCCAAAGACCTGCAGCTCCACCTCCCATTGTGTCTGGGAGCAAAACTGGCACCCAGCCATCCTGACCGTGGAAATCATACTGGAAATGAACGCTTCAACTCTCGCATGATCAGTAATGACCGTTTCCTATGTGTCCTCTACTATTTATGACAAAACAAACATGCACTGCACTGCACAAGTGTTATTGACTACAGCTGATAATGGGCTATGATAAGAATCGAAAGCAAACACAATGATAAGTATGTACGGATAATAAAAGAAAGCTGGATGTATTATTAACTAATTATCTGCCACAGTTAACTTCAAATGCTTCAGCATAACCAGTAGTCCTCAGCTACACGAATTTAAAATAATTCTGTTTAAAATCTAAATTACAGCTGAATTCTGAAAAGCTTGAAGATCTTTATTTTCCTTGTCATTACATGAATACTCACAACAAAACTGCCATCTCTTTATAGTACACACAGCAATTAAGTAAATAAGGAATTTAAACAGGAACTGATCATAAAAAACACAATATAAAGAACAAGGAAAATAAAAACTGATAAAATAAGTCATTGCGGTAAGATATTAAGTCAATCACACAACAGCACATGGAAAAACGGGCGTTGTTTTGGTGTAGTTGCATGGGTTTTTGTTCTACAGCAGCTCCCAGGTTGAAAGGTCACTTGGTTCAACTACTTCTAAGGCTACTGCTACTACTAGCGCTTCTAATAACATTAAAAATATGAAAAGTGTTACCAATATAAAAGATCTGTGCAAACATCTGTGCTGCCTGAGGGTGTTGCAAGTGACAAATTATAAAAAAGAAAAAAAACACCACAATGAGAAAAACAGAAACATGCAGAGGAAAAAAAAAATCATCATCATCTACACACGTTGGTTTAAATTTGGCCACTGGGGACATCTAGTGGCCAGTTCTTGAAATTAGCTTGTGTTTTTATCATTTTCTTTAAGTACATACAGTAGCTACGATTAAATACCTGCTGGTTTTATGTTGTATGCATAGAATTGGACATATTTACTGAGATTTCATTGGCCGTTGGTCTTTGACCATCTTGTTCTTTGAGGATTGTGAATAAGAATAATCTGATCATGCTTGCATGCAGAAAAGCACATCGAGCTGAATAAAGATACAATCCCTGCAGGCTGTATCAAGTTTTATATCTTTATTCTTTGTGCAAAAATATGGCAATATACTAACAGCAGAAACACAATAATGTCCATCGTCAATCATCATGTGTTAACGTCAATAACCAATCTTACTGTGTTGATACTGGTTTAAGTTAAACATCTGGAGTATAATGATGGTCAAAATTTTTATTCATTTGAAAAATTAATTTGAAACTTTTTTAAAAAATTGTAAGAAATTTTATTTTTAATAAATTGTTGGGGGGGGGGGTCAGTTTTAAATCCTTTTTTCCAGTTTTAAGGCTTTTGACCCTTATTTTGTGTTTGTGGGCGTGTTTCAAGGTAGGCACAGACCAATGATTGACAGCTCCTGTGGTGTCAGGTTTTTGGATGAAGATGGTCACCGCTCTTTCATGGGATAGCAACAAGGAATACTGTTATCTGATTGGCCGGTAGGTCGCTAACCCGCAAAAGCTCTGAACCCCGTAGAGAAATCTAAGAATCACCTGTTCATTTCTGTGTAATATACTGAAATTAAAATCTCCCACCTTAATATTCCTTTACACCTGAATACATCTGTAACCTTAATGTATACATGGAGTTTATACCTACCAGCCAATCAGTTAACAGATTTTGAATTTCGAAATTCAAAATCTTATAGTTTTGATTTAATAACTTGAAATTTTGAAATAACACGAACATTTTGACACAAAATCAGTTTACCTGAGTATTGCGACATCAACACGTAGCATTAAGCTAAGTGAGAAAACTTGATCTGTTAGCGTTATATGTAGCACTGTTTGCAACAAGTGTATTAAGTCACAACAAGTGCAAAATCGCCATTTTAAAGTAACAGACGACCCAAAAGCAGTCACGTAGTCGTTCACGCTTTTGCTATTATGTTACAATCACACGCAGCCCGTGCTGACGAGAGCACACAGTATTTTCGTACCTCTCTTCAGGGACAGATTTCCTGGCTCTGCTGAGTTGAAATCGTTAATGCACACATATAGTCTGTCTCCAGGCTTGGTGCTGGGAATGGTGACCTCTTCCACAAAGGTGCTGGGGAACTGACCTGAAGAGACAGATGTGAACAACATCATTAAAGCATCTTCTACAAATGCCTGAAACGTCAGGCAGTGACATCACTAAATGTTGCAGCTTCCTGAATAATTCCTCCCTTTAGGGGTCACCACAGCAGATTACGTGTCCCCATGTCACCCCATCGTCTTCGGTCACACCAGCCCTCTGAATGTTCTCCTTCACGACATCCATGAATCTTCCATGAGATCTTCTCTTTTCCCATTCTTCGTCATCCCTCGTCTCCATACGTCTAGACCATTTCAGCCTTGCCTCTCTAACTTTGCCTCCAAACCACTCAACATGAGTTGTCCCTCATTTCTTCTCCGCTCAGCCTCCAGTTTTCTGTCAGTGCCATCGTCTCCGAACCATCACACTACCATCTTACAAACCTTCCCTTTCACTGCTACTATCCTTCTGGCACAAATCCCCCCCATGAACCCCCGATCCCCACCCCCTCCAACCTGCCTGCACACTCTCCTTCACCTCTCTTGTGCACATTCCATTGCTCTGGATGGCTGACCCCACATATTTGAACTCATCTATCTTCACTACCTCTATTCCCTGCAGTGTCGCTGTTACACCCATCTCACGTTCTTTGTTGACATTTTGCACACATGTACAAAATATCAAGAAATACCAGATATTGCTGGCTTTCACTTTTGCGTGGGTAGGGGTGTTTGACTGTTAGACTTCTCTCACATGTGAGCACTGATCACTTCACTTACTAGCTGAGCGTTCACCTACACTATTCGCAAATCAGTCACAGAATGTGTGCTATGATCTTGTAGGTTAAACACCGTGTAATACCCAGTTTGGCTGGACATACAGGAAGGTTCAGGCATGTGTGAAAACAGCTTAAGGGGATTTCTCTGGGTTAGACCCCCAGCCCACCCTCCCAAACCATAGCTACTTGATCATTTCCAGACTAGTTAATAATTTAAACCTCTCTGTCTGACTCTATCAGTAACCAGTCATGAAAGTATTAAGTTACAGAGAAAAGAAAGGATCATGTGCATGAGTGTGAATGTCAAAATAGCAATGTCACAAAATTCCACGTAGCTTGTTTCCATGTTTAGTAACTCTTAGTAAGTTTCTCCATTTATCTTAATGGATACCTTCTTTCATGCAGGTCCCTCAACAATAATAACGAAAACAGACACTTTACCTGTAACGCCATCTTTGTTGCCGAGCAACCAGAACTCATCCACGACACTGAGCACCTCGATGACATCACCGGTAAATAGCGGTAGCTCCTCTGAGACGCTGGGGAGAAACTCAAACACGGCGCGCACCACAGAGCCTGCTTCCATTACTCATAACCTGCAGAGGCACAGAGAGAGATTTAAAAGGTCACTCTCAAAACAGTCCACGCGAAATTTCAATGAAAAGGGCGATTAGTTTAAAAAAAGAGTGCAAAAAAAAAAAGTTTCCTTTTTTTTTTTTTAAAGAGGCTGGGTGCTACAAAAAAAACCTCTGCGCTACACAGATCTAAGGATGCCTCGAAAAGAGAGCAATCCTTGGTGAAATAACAGCAAATGAAAGGGGAAGTGAGAGCGTGAAAAACCATCAATAGAAGGGAGACAGACAAGAAAGAGAAAAAGGAAAAGAGAGCGCTCCATTTAGGAAGGCTGACGGACATTCCTCCTCTATTCTCCTCTTTCTTTGACTTCTCCTAGGGAAATAAGCATTAGGGAGGAAAGAAACATTATCTCAAGCTGCACACTCCTTCCTTCCAGTGGACGCTGTATATCACAGAAATATGCAAACAGCGGGTTTTTTAGTGAAGTCATCTCTGAGCAGTGAGCAAAACTGGCCGTCAGATAAACGGTTCCTGGATGAAATACTGGATGTGGTTTGAGCTATTGTTTTTGGTGCAATGAACCAAGCATTTTACATGTTATGCATCACATGTACACAAATCTTCACTTCGAAATAAAATCAGTGTGAAGGTGCCAAAATCTACAGGTCCTACAATGACCGCTTGAATGTTCAAGTGAAAAACTTCAGCTACTTACTAAGCAAGTTTGGGAGCTTGGCTGATAACTCAGCATTCCAATCTTTCAGCTAAATATACACTCACTAGACATTTTATTAGGTATACTTTGCTAGCACCAGTTTGGACGCACTTTTACTTTCAGAGCTGCCTCATTTCTTCATAGCACAGATGCAACAAGGTGCTGAAAACATCCCTCTAAGATTTTTTTTTTTCCATATTGACATGATGGCATCACACAGTTGCTGCAGATTTGTTATCTGCACATCCTTGATCAAAATCTCCCGTTTCACCAAATTCTTTTGGTGCTCTGCAGGATTGAGATCTTTTGGCTGTGAAGGCCATTTGAGTACAGTGAACTCACTGTCAGGTTTGTGACACTGTGCACTGAAGCCATAAAAGGATGGACACCAAAAATACTCACAGGCATTTAATTGATGCTCAGTTGATACTAAGGGGATACTACACCAGTATAACTGGGTCAAATTTAACCAATTCTCCAGTTATGGCTAATGGTCTAAACCTGTGTGTTTTGAAAAAGCAAAACACACAGTGTTTGGATAATTAATGCATGGATGGATGCATTTACAGCTTCTCTATAATTGTTATATGATGAATGCTAATAATATGCATAAATAAAATTTAAAATCTTGCATATCAGGCCACAGAGCATCAATATTCATGTTTGTATTCTGTAGCAGACGCTTTCCAATTATCAGTAAAATGAGCAAATACCCAAAACATCCTAAGCCTTGTGTATCATTATCTGGAGACAGACTAACCACAGGTGGGGATAGACACGCCGAAGGAGACTGGAAATGAGAGAAGAGGGCTGCAGTTTG
>VUQR01014472.1:30659-74531 GCA_015108515.1 Hemichromis elongatus | reverse complement strand
GGGGGGTGATATTTACTCCTCAGTCTTTTTATCTTTAATCAGCTTCGCCTTGTCCATCATCACAGTAAAGCTAACAACCAACACCCAGAAAGCCAAACCTCTTTCCTGCAAACGGTAAATTGGATCCTGAAGTTAATCCTCAGATCCACAACCAGCCAGACAAGCTTCTTAGTTTTATTTATGGGTACGTCAGTGTGTCAGTGGCCCCTGATGCTTTTTCCACCGTTCCCTGGCAGACGAAAAAAAAAACACTGCCTTCGGGTAGAAGTTTTCCAACAATACAGCAGAAGCATATAGCAACTGACCATAGTCTGAATGAAATTTGAACCACTTCACATAAAAATAAGCTTTTATGTATATCACGCAGAAAATCCACCTCTAAAACGCTGATGATAAGTAATATAAATGGTTGTGCCATCACTGAACAGAGTACTAAATAGCAAATATTTTACATAAATAGCACCGTGAATATTTACTACATCGGTGAATATTCGGTGCTTGCGAACGGCCACAAACTTGTTTATTGGCTGTGTTACAGAGTGAGGGAGCTAGACAAGAAATGCACGAGGAAACACACATCATGCACGGTTAGAGCTGCTGTTTTCATACTGATGCAAAGCAGCATCGCACAGAGTTTACGAGCAAGTGGGCTGGTTAACACTGGCTAATGTGTGAGTGGCTATTTGTGTTCTCATATGCACATCAGTCAGGTTATATTTAGAAAAGTTCATGCTCCCGTTCCTAAGAAAAATGTCTTAGTTTAAGCTATAATCAAATATCTTATAAACTTAAGTTAGGAGAAGGAAGAAAATATTTAAAAAACCAACATATATATATTTTCATCAACACAACAGTCCCCAGACATGCATTACTGCAAACTTTAGAGTAGAAAGAGTGAAATACCACGACAAATACATGATTACATTTTTAATTTAACCTTTATTTACACATACAGATCCCACGGAGATTCACTGTCTCATTTACAAGACATTTTTTGTTTCAGACACGCATAATAAAATAATAATAAAAAAACTGATAAACTGAAACTATTTAACAAGCTAAGCTTTGTTGATTGCATAACATGCTTCTAACACAGGAATGGGTAACTCCAGGCCTCGAGGGCCGGTGTCCTGCAGGTTTTAGATCTCACCCTGGGCCAACACACCTGAATCAAGTTATGAGTTCATTACCAGGCCTCTGGAGAACTTCAAGACATGTTGAGGAGGTCATTTAGCCATCATCAGCATCTAAAACCTGCAGGACACTGGCCCTCGAGGCCTGGAGTTGCCCACCTCTCCTCTAACACCTTAATCAGATCCAAATATCTATTTGTCCAATTCCTTTAAACTCCTATAAATAAGGAACAGATTTACTACTGAAACAAAATTACTGTGTGGCACAAGGGAATGCAAAATTCTTTAGGCATTTTACTCACAATGCACACATTTTTTTTATCAAATGAAGCCAGTTTATTTTTCACATCATCGTCAGCGCAATTTACAAATTAGCAGGTCACAAATTACGAGATCTGATGAGGCTACAAGTTAACAAATCAGTACATAGTTTTTATTTATGTGTTCTCTCCTCTGTGTGTATGCACTTGTAAGACACTGCTAAATAAAGACAGAGCAAAAGCAGAGGCTTTTGTGCTTTCTGAAGTTTTCAATATCGACCGCTCTCTGTAGAAAAGTGAACTGAAACCTGAAACACTCCAAACTGCTCTGCTCGCTGTAAAATGGTTTAAAGGCTTCTTGCATGCAGGAACTATTCTCCATCCCTCCACTTTACTTTGTGCTCTGTTAAAATACCTGCACATTGGGACGTCAGTACACGTAGCGACCATGAACAGGATAAAAGGTGGCCTTGGCTACTCTTACATCATCCACCGTTCTCTGAAATCTCCCTCTAAAGCCAGATTAGCATTTTCAAACTCACAAGATGTGTACAAGGTTAAAAACACCGAGGTGGCTTTTGGGTTGGGAAAAATGACCAGCGGAAGGCGCTTGCTGTGGTTGTCATCTCTACGGGAAAATTTCCTGCTGAGTTTACAGGCTCATTCACTCGTTTTTGGGTTATATTGAACAAAATACTGAAAAGTAGTAAATTTTTCTACTTTTAAAATCATATTTCATGTTTTTAACTCAGATAAATCATGTGTTACAAAACCAGATGCTCACTGGGTAAAAAAACGTGTCCGTCACGAATAAGGAGCCAATAAGCGTACAGTTTCAGTCGGACCCGGCTTTCACGCCACATCCGTTTTTTTGGAGCCAACATGGTGATAAACGAAACGCTCATCTGGAGGGTTCAAACATGACTTTAGACACTAATCAGCGACGTCACAGTAGCTACCTCCATATTTTATACCTTCTATGAAAACTAAACCAAAGCTTTGACAATGCACTAACAGCACTGAGCAATCGCCCCGTGCTAATCATCATTATTACATGTATAGAATTAATTATAATAATATTAGTTTTAGTGTTTTTTTTTACACATAGAACTAGTTAAGAAATATGGAAAAAGTAACATATTATATTTACATTTAATAATATAAGGCAAGAGTTCTTGAACCTATCAATCACAATACAGCCCAGCCGGCCTGTTTGGTGTCATCTCAGCTAATTGTTGCTCATTGTACTCATATTTTTACTAAAAACAGCAGACCACTCATCCCAACAATGAAAAACACAGAAAGAAAGCCAGGATCCTACTTCATTATGTTCCCTTAACACATTTCACATGTCTACTAATCGACATGCTAGCCGTTTCTACTCGACGTCAGTGACTCATCCTGACTCACAACACCAAGAGCTGAGCATTATTTTTCCTGGATCTGAATGAAAGAAAAATAAAACAAGAGGGGAAAAACAAGGCCACGGCGGGGGTGGATATCCGGAGAAAGACAGGAGGCCTGTGCTGGATGGTAACAGATATGAGTGACGCACCTTTTAACTTTAGAAAAGGCCCACAACAAAACTCACAGAAAGCTAGAAGCCGTCGACACATGTTCTTTTTATTATGCGTTCATCAATGAAATTGACTGTAAAGTGTTAGACGCTAACCCAAAGCTACAAACTGCCTCTTTGTAAAGTACAAAGGGCCATTTCATAGAGTGGAAGATCCTCTTTAGAAGACTTACCGAAGACCTCGTCCTTCCATTATGATTCATGAGGTCTTGGTAAGCACTTGGACTTTCATTGAAGCTCAGTATTTATATGGATCTTCACAGTTTAGACAACAGTACATAATGATTATTTCAGGGAGAAAGGGAGAATGAAACGGCGTCATTGGGACTACTGTGTGTCACTTGGCACCGTCCTGAAGAAAGTAACAGGATTACGACAGACAGCTAAGCCAACAGCTGACACACACACACACACAGTGTAAACATAACCACACTTCACAGCTGACACGTCGCACAATGATCCAACTGTCTGACCTGGGACACGGCCCTGAAACATCTCCACCTTTTAGCAAACTCTGTCTGTCTGCATATGTTTAAGAAAAACAGATTAACACACTTTAACTCTTTTATTTCAGTCGATGCAAACACACTCAAAAAACATAAAATAACCCAATAATATTGTTTAAAGTGTTTTTTTTGTTTGTTTTTGTTTCATTTTTTAAGAGAAATGTCAGTAATATACCTAAAAGCTTAAAATATAAGTACTATTGAGCAGGTTGATGCAGTAATTTACAACACTCAGCTGCTTCTGTTCCAGAGCCGTGCTTCCTCCCAGTTATGGCTTACTGGGAGATATGACAAGTCAAAAAACACCAAGATTTTTAATTATAGCAAAGAATTTAAAGCCAGGAAAATAAAGTTAACAACAAGCTCTTAATGAGCTAAACCTCAAAACTAAAGACAATATTAATTCTGCCTTTTGGATTTAGGCCGTGGCATTTGATCCAACACAGTGTGTGCGTGATCTAACAAAAAACCAGCATTTGCTGTTGTCTAGAGTTCGGAAAGCCATAACTGAAAAAGATCACATGTTTTTTCACTCTAGAGATCAAACAGGGAGTTCATTGTTCAGGATCCAATCAGCAAAGGAATCACTAATGAGAACCGTGTAGCCTCGTGTAGCCTCAGCTGCTCCATAACTGCTTTTTAATGACGCGACAGGAGTGCAGCGCATTCTTACAACTACATCAGCTCGTCCGTCTTTGCCACTGCTGCGTGGCATCTCGAGTGTTTCCCTGCACACAGGTATCCTCCTGCTGAAGCACTGACTCTTTGTGAGACCACAGTGGAGGAAGTGGGATCTGCTGACTGCCTGTATCTTTTATTTGAACGCACTCTGATGCCAACAATAAAGCCGCTGCCTCATTATCTACGTGCCTGCCAGGACGAGGCTCGCACCGACGCGTGACCTCTGTGCCATTCATCCTATTCAGATATATTAAAGTGGCAGGCTGGCACGTGCCTGTGCAGACTACGAGCACACACTGACGCACTGTTAGAATCCTCTGGAGTTGGCTGGGTGTCTTTTCATTGAGTTTGTTTACCGGGACTCTTGCTGCGCAGCAGTGCGGCGTGCTTCCATCCAGAATGCTGAGTCCAGTGAAACACATTCACCCCGAAACAGCATAATCGAAGCAGGTGGACTGTTCTAGATATTTAAAAAAAAAAGAAAAGAAATACTGGGACATCTGCTGTCTCCCTTTTGGCCGTTTGGTCTTTCAGCACATGGGATGGAGGGAGCGAAAGAGACGGCCTGACAGCTGTCAACACAAGTCATGTGGTTTTATGGCCATGTGTTTATAGATTGAACGGCTCTCAGGCCTCCTGTGGGGTGATGACATGACCAATTGAGATATCAGTGGAGTTTTATTTTAAACAAACAAAGACCAGAACCAGAGCGTAAACATGGGATTATTTAGTTTACGACATGGTCTAATCTATGTTATATTAAATGTCTGCTTTATAAAAGATCAGTCATAAAAATGCCTGAAAAATAAAAAAATGTCAAAGTAGAAAAATATTTTGTTTACTTCCACATAATGTTTGGCACAAAGTTATTGCTGATTGTTTTCTATCAGTTGCTGCTGTATAGAATAGAGGAATAATCAGCTTATGCACGTGCGTGCATAAAAAGCAGCTTGCATTGCTCTAAATAACAAATAAAAAGGGCACAGGACAAGGAGAGCAGCCTTGCTTTACAATGCATTTCATCCAGATGAGGCAGCACTTACATGGCCTCAGCCAGCTGCGTGTAGAGAACACATCTGGCGAGCTGATCTAAATGACCACAGATGCCAAATTCTTGTTTAAATATTTGGCGGCCCCATGTTGCTCCACTCAGACATGTGAGCAGGCCCCAGTGACTATACAGAGAAAAACTGCAAAAGCATCCAAACCTACTAGACAGCATGTTAACATGCCAACTTTGCATTTCAGTACAAAAAATTTCTATAGTAGAAACATCTTTCCAAGGAAGAAAATAAAAAGCTCCTTTTACTTCTTATCATACTCAAGTTAAGTGTAAAGGGTAAAGTAATATACCAGACATCACGTAACATAACTATTTCAAACACATAAATACAAAAACAGAATGATAATGGTAACAACGGCATATTTTTGTTGACAAAATCAAAATCAACTAGATTTTCATATTAGACACCCGTCAAATACACAGGCCTAGATACTGGTTGGTAACCATGTGACACCGCCATCAAAAAATACGTATTCGTACATCTTGCAATCTTGCTTTGATCGTTAGATAGCCGCGATCACCATTCACTTTCTCAAAGTTTAGCTTAGCTAGTAGTTTACGAGTGTCTGCTGACAAGTCAGTGTTTGCCATGCAAACTACAGGCAGCTGTGGCAACGACTGCTAACGAGTGTCAGCAACCTACACCAGCCGCTCACGGTTGGTGACTGATCATTAGCAGATGTTTGCAGGGCGTCGCCGACTGGTCTCTACGCCTGTGTGACTCAGACATACGTAAAGCAACAGCTGCCGGCTTAATGTTCAGAATCTGATTTAAACTAAAAATGCCTTAAAACTGTAATTATTGAACTTAACCATCATGGTGTCACCAACCTGTTTCAGGAAACAAATGTGATGAGACTGAAACCTTGAAGTCATTGAAATCATCAGGGGAGGTGTCTCCTGAGGTACTGAATTAAGTGAGTATCTCATAGGTCCTATGTCATATCTGTCTGATGACTGTAAAATTACAGTATTACGCAAAAATATCCTCTGGTTACCCAAACATATTTCAATACAAAGCAGCCCTTACTCGCTTTCATTCCTAACACTTAACTGGGTCATGATAAGGCAAGCCCATCTTTGGTGCCTTTCTTATCAGTCATCTTCCACACCTATGTTTTCCAGCAGTGCAGCCAGCCCATAAACATAAGTATAAATCCTCTAGACACCAAAATCTTCTGCAGTCGATTCTTTTGGACACAATGACAATTAGTATTTCATTTATTTACTCGACTTTAAATGCCCATAATGGGGCTGGTAAGGTTGAATCTATGAGGAAAGTTCAAGGAACATTTCAAGTGTTGCTGCTGAATGTAGGGGAAAACCCTGGGTGGAATCTTGTAAAAGACTGGAAACACTCTTTTTTGGCTCATCCATGGAGCCAGATCCACCTCCGCCCTCACATTTTCATTGAGTTTGCATTCGGGCATCTCTGCAGCTTGGCCAGCACACAAACATTCCTCAAGGGAATGCAGTTGTTTTTCAGACTCCACTTCATCCTGACTACTTTTTTCTTTCCTCCCATGACTCGCTTCACTCACATAGTTGTCCCTCCATTCCTTTCTCAAGCCTGCACGTGTTGAATATCAATGGCTTGCATGACACACACGGACGCGCACGCAGTATACACACACTGGGTGGAACTGCTCGTTTGCATAAACATTTCCACAGTGAGCACAGCTCAGACAACTGCACTCAGAGGGCTGAGACCGTGTTGTCATAGATACAAGGGATGTGTTTGGATGGCAGAAGGTTTTTCCTGAGAGGATCCGTAGGTGCCCGAGGATATGCCGCACCATTGAAACATGGATGACTCCTAATAGCTTGCATATGAGCTGTTACATAACATGTCTTTCCTCTGGGATCAAATCATGACATGCCTGCAGAAATATTACAAATTCATAAAGGGTGAAACCTCTCGCACGTTCTCTCCAAACTTTTACACAATTCCGGGTGAACCGAGGACACCAGCGAGAGACTTCCAAAAGATGGCAATTTCTAGCCTTCTTTAACGTGCTTTCCTTACTGGGCTTGATGTTTGTTAATTATATCTTGGAATAACTTTTACTGAGCCTGGCCTGGAGTCATCTGGGCAGAAAACTGAAATACCAGCCTGATAGGAATTTGGCACAAATTCTGCCAAAAACACTAAAGTGCTTTAGTCTTTAAATCATTGGGCAATGACAAGAAGATATCTGAAAAAACATAAATATGATCGCATGCAACAGGGTGTAGAAGCTCAAAAAAGTTTTTAATGAGTCATAGAAAGAAAAAGTACAAGATGTAGCTTTACTTGAGAAGTAAAGCTACAACTATTATAATCATAGCAGCACCAGCCGTCCTCTTTGTTCTGCATTCAGGGTTGCCGAGCTTGAGGTCTATAATTTTAATGTCTACCAGCTATCAAACTGAGTAAATTACTCGGCCTTGGTGAAGTGTTTTGGTTTTTTTGTTTAGTCTATCATATCACAAGTAAGAAAAACTTCTGTCAGTCTCTCCGCCTCGGTGACTGTCCCAACTTGTCTGCTAGATTTAAGCTTTTTTGTCAACAATGTGTCTTACTGTGCTAACATAACTGGCTTATATCATCTTCATGAACACTAGCAGGCTATAATTTACTTAGTTTCCTCTTCATCTGGACACCTTTTCTTTTTTTTTTAACATCAAGTCCAAAATAACTAACCCTTCTCATCATTAAGCCAACCTAACTGAAACTGTGCTGCCAACAAAGACCGCGAGCGATGCCGTCATTGTTAAGGTGTGGGGAAACACCATCTTGGAAGTGATGGATTACTTTGTAATAGGAAGAAGAAATGGAATTCCCCATGCTTTCTTAAGTTACTTTTACTTTCGCTACTTGCCCTTCAGGATACTGTGCAGCAGCTGTTGAGTGCATTTTATTGTTTGCAAAAATCATAACGCTGCACACATAATTACACAGTTCACTGGATTTCGTTGCATAGGTACTATATAACATTTGTGCAGCATGTAATACAAGCAAACCGAGTCAAACGTCTCAGGTTTCTTTGCTTATGTAGGATCCTGTTGCCAGTATTAATAATTTAGTGTGCAGGAAGTTTCTGTGCATCCAAAATTGTGACTGGACGGTAAACACGAAAAGAGGGCAAGATAATAGAAACAGATACCTAAAATTTGATTAAAGCTAGGAGCTTTTTGACTTCAGCAGGATTACAATGTTCGACAGATGTGAGTTGTTGCCAAAGCAGTGCGATTCTTAACCATGAGACAGAAATTGAAGCAAAGACTACAGACACCCGGACTGATTGCCAGTCGATGGTGTGATTCTACATATATGTGCACACGACTTTCCTAATGTGTTAAAAATGTCAAAGGTGCAAAACCGAAAGAACATAACCACTTTTGTTGCTTATGCTCATGCAGATATGAAGCAGAATAAACCAACAAACACCAACGATGGTGATAAACTGAGATTCAACCATCACCAGCCCAGCAGAGTGAATCTATGCATGATAAATTGGTCTGCACAGTCACAGCAAATACATACACTGTCCTGTAAGAGACATGCAGAAATAAATTGCACGCAAGATGGAAATAGTTAATCGATCCCTCTACCTATTAACTCACTGTAAAAGCATGTACATCAGGAAATAGACATGTTAAAACTATTGTAAATACTCTTTGCTTATTCATAAATGTAAATATTCTGTTTATTAAGCAGTTAGTGGGATGTATATGTACAGAACTGATCTCCAATGACAAATCCAACAAAGGGCCCAAAGATTGTATACAAGCTGATACAACCTCCGATCCTAAAATGTGAAGTCAATGTAAAAAGTTTCTGTAAAATGTGTTTTCAGCTATCAACTATAGATACACAGGTATCTGCATATTTCAGAAGAAAAGAGCTACTTTAAACTTTCTTCTTTACAAGGGGTAATGACAGCAAGAAGCGCCATGTGTTTTTACACTGGCTTCCCCACCTGATGCAATCCCCAGGAATTAGGAGTGTGTTAACCACTACACTATAGGGCCGCTATCTCTGTGTTTTGGTGAGGGTTGTAAAAAAAAATGAACAGATTAGCTATGCATTTGCAACAATATTGTTACAAACAGTGCCATCCTAAACTCAAGTATCACTAGTGCAGATAGGCAGGCATACAGCCCCTCCCCTCACTAGAAGATGAACACACGAACAATTGACAGTACTTTCTGAGGAACTTTGCAAGGTCAGTAAAGCTCTGTTTCAAAACCACTTAGGTATTTTACTGTAACTTGGCTGTTGCACAAGTTAACAAATAAGCTGTTTAACAAACGTACCCATCTGTAATGTCTACAGATATACTATACCAGCAGCTAGACAGAAACAGCGGCAGCCTACCTTACCAACTCTGTTTGGTTACCATCAAAACAAAACATGGTGCCAAATCACCAGAAATGCAGCACTACCTCAAACCAGATAAAAATATTCTCACACTTTACACTTACTACATTTCTTTTCCATTACATCAGACAACCAAAAAGAAATGTGCTATGATGTTACTGGGGTTTATTTTGTTTGTTTGTTTTGTTCTCAGTTCACCCTCTTATCATATTGAAAACAGTACTGAGAATCATAACTCTGTCTGAAGAGAAGGCTACATGTTCATGGTAAGTTGCTAGGATATATTTATGAAATACATAACTGGAATGGTAATAAACAATTACCAAATCAGTTTTCTTTTTAGATATAACCCTAAAACATCTCATTTATACCCACATGTGAAATAACAATATCACATTTTTTGTTAACCTAAAAATTGGCATCAGCACTGGTCCAGCATACACAGCACTGTTTACTCTCTACATTTGTCTACAGCCTGTTTTACTAAACCGGTCAAGCTTCGAGTAGTTTAAGCGGCAAACTGATTGGAAATCAGTTCAGAGGTGCTGCGTCAACTGCAAAAATAAATAAATACAGGAACAAACGGAAACCGAAAAATGAACAGTATCACTAATCTCAAAAGTATGTGATGTCACACTGAACACCGCGTGCACTTACGTCAGACCACAATGTCGCCTGTGGTACTCGTTTTGAGGATATACGTTCACAAAATCACAATGTGGGTACTGGGCTTCCTTTAAAGATCAAGAAGAAATCCCCCTTCACGTTAAAACTAGTTAAGGGTTGGGGTAGGGTTAGCAGTACAGGGATAAATCACTAATGTTATATCCTCTGAGGTGATGGAAACACGGTTGTGGGTGTGCTGATCTCGCTCACATGGCATAACAACTGACAGCGACGACCACAGGTGACAGACGCACAGCGGGGGGGATTGTTTAGTCTGCAGCACTTGTTTACTGCCATCACTCATTCAGCTCACGTCAGTAGTCCGCTGGAGTAATAGCTGCGTATTAACACACCGTAGGACAAGTTTGCAGACTGTCATGTATGAGGCACATCCAAAAAGTTAGAGCGCACAGTTCAATGAAAAAAAATCATAGAAGTCTCAGGTCTAGTAGAGAAAAACTGATGTCGTGGCTATAGACGAAAAACCGCGTATTTCCATGTAACCGAACCCTTAAACTTCGACTGGCACCGTGTAGCAGTCAAAGTTTGACTTTCAGTGCGCTTTGCTTACCTTTTGGGACCAGGTCGTTAGATCCAGTCAGACTAGATACCCAACTTCTTGAGCCTGGTGATGTGGTGCGCTGTTGGCGGAGTTGCCCTCTCCACGACACCGCAACTTTTCAACAGCTACGCGTCCCACAGCCTCGAAGGTGTGCGCCGAGTCATTATTTCCTGGAAGAGCTGCGTGGTTTGGTTCGCGAAGGGCATTAGAACATGTTGACACGCAGGAAGCGGCACGGCTGTGGTCCTCTGCGGGTGTCGATATAATCAGCTGTCATCACATTACCCAAGAGAAGAGCCGAGCTGTTCTGCGCCTCTCCTCTCCATGCCTGCCCTGCACACGTTCAACGCCACCCACTTTTCCCGAACAGACCCGCGGCTGGCTCGGCTGATGCCTGATTGAAAAGATTTGAGAAACCTACCTACTTTTATTCTAGCTTAATATTATGTTTTTCAACAATAGAGTAAGCACAGTGTGTATGTGTAGACTGCTATTTATTAAAAATAAATAGATCAGTAGATATATACATGTGATAACCATTGGGGTTAGCCCATTAGTTTAGGTTTTACTGAAGCGAACACATCTTGGTATTTTTACAACTGAAATCAGCTAGAGTACCTTAGCATGGCTCATATTTCAAATATTCATAATTTAGCAGCCCCAGGGTTTATCCACTGTATATAGAGCAAACTTATCTCTTGTTAAGGCCACCCTTTTTAAGCCAAATTTCTTCTAATTGGTTGCTCTTCCAAAACAGAAGGTACATGGGCGGGGGTGGCTATTTCCTCTTTTTGACATCATACAGAGCCAATTACATAAAAAAAATGCAGGAAACCCCGTGTTTAGAGGAGTCTAAAGCCTCAGTATTCTTGGGTTGTTCATATTCTAACTTCATCATCAGACCTTTTTTCAATTGTATCCATAATTGTATTATATTACAGTTACTCTATTAGTTATCATTTGTAGCTCATCTGTATAAATCACTGAAAATCACCTATACCTAGGCCATTTTTACATAAGAAAAATTATTATTAGATAAGAATAGACAGAATGTAGTATTTTTTATGTTAATTGGCTGATTAAATTTCCCAAGTGTAATTCACTAGAGTGGCTCTAAAAATTTCAAGATCTTTCATTCTGTTTAATTACAAGGTCTTCCTGGACTAGTATAGGCAATATTTTTGTAAACCATTTATCCAAATGTTAGAATTTGCACCTTAACTTTGTTATTTTAATCAGCTTTAATAATACTGTCATCTCTTGCTTGTAGAAGCCATTTGAAAGACAGAACAAACTCCTTTTCAAGCAGGGAATAAATATATATCGATGCTTTCTCAGTTCGTCAATCTCATTCCACCACAGGTCAGCACTTTTTTGTCCTATGACGTTGACACAAACCAAAAAAAAGTGTTCACAGTAGTTTCAGGAAGTAAAATCATCTCCAAGTCTGGAACTTGTGATTTTCTGTCATTCTTTATTTGGTTCCCCCACAAGTCATTTGACTGAAATTGATTTTTTAATGTGGTAAGTGTTTTGGGACAAGGAATGAATGTAAAGATGAAGAATTTAATTTAATAAAGCTTTCTACACCCAGCAGGAAAGTGTTACTAGTATCCTCTTTTGTGGCTGTCTTCTCAAACTGCAGCTCTTTCATTTGGAGTCATTAGGAGGCTGAAATCTTTTTTTAGAGACAAATCATAGTGGCTGCATGAGCAATTATATGTTGGGTAGATCTTTTCACAGCCATGGTGTTGTGGTGCTAAATCAGTTTTTGCTGTGTCTGCAGTAATGACAGCTTCCTCATATGTAATCTTGTATATGCAGAACAATGGGAGGAAACAGTCAGTTGGATACTTTAGCTTTGTGCAGGGAACACGGAAAAGGAAAAGATACAGAGAGGACACACAGTCACACACATAGAAATGGACTTAAACATTTCTGTTTATGCTAGTTTATTAGAAAGTACTAGTACAGTGTTGGGACCCTTTTTATGCTCAGCATTGCTTTAATTTGTCATGGCAAAGATTCAACAAAATGTTGGGAAAATTCTTCAGAGATTTTGGTTCATATTGACATGATAGCATCATACAGTTTACTGTATGTGTTTCGGTTGCACATCCATGATGTGAATCTCCCATACATCTCATCCCAAAGGTGTTCTTTTGAACTGAGATCTGGTGAGTACACTCTGAACTCACTTTCTTCTTGCCAATATTTTGTTTCTTGTCTTATTTAAGAAATCAGTTTGATCATACTGGGATGGACATTATTATCAACAATACTCAGGTGGACTGTGGTGTTTAAACAACGCTCATTTGGTACTAATGGATCCAAACCATACCAGGAAAATATCCCAAACACCATACACCACTACCTGCAGCCTAAAGTGTTGATACAAGGCAGGTTGGATCCATGCTTCTAGGATGTTTAAAACAAACCCCATCAAAAGTTACAGCAGAAATCAAGAATCATCACGTCAGGCCAATTGTGGTTAGGATATTTGCAACTTTTCCTCATTTTCCTGTTCTTAGCCAACAGGAGTGGATACGTAGTCTTCTGCTGCTGTAGGCCATCTGCTCTTCTGCAAACCTTCTTTTGTATCAACTTGTTATTTGAGTTACCCTTGCCTTTCTATCAGGTCAAAGCAGTCTGGCCATAGTCCTCTGACATCACCAAGGCATTTTTTTTAATAATTTCAACTTTTTTAATTTAAATTTTATTTATATAATGGCAAATCACAACAACAGTTGCCTCAAGGTGCTTTATACTGTAAGATAAAGATACAAAGAAAACAGAGAAAACTCAAGACCTTGTATGTGAGGAGCAGGATTTTAAATTAAATTCTGAATTTAACAGGGAGCCAACGTGGGAGAAAAGTTCTCTCTTTTGTAGTCTCTGTCAGTACTCTTGCTACAGCATTTTGGATCAACTGAAGGCTTTTTAAGGGCAGCACGGTGGTTAGCACTGTTGCTGCACAGCAAGAAGGTCCCGAGTTCAATCCCACCATCAGGCCGGGGTCTTTCTGTGTGGAGTTTGCATGTTCTCCTCGCGTAGGTTCTCTCCAAGTACTCCGGCTTCCTCCCACAGTCCAAAGACATGCAGTTAGTGGGGATAGGTTAATTGATCATTCCAAATTGCCCATAGATGTGAATGTGAGAGCGAATGGTTGTCTCTGTCTCTGTGTGTTAGCCCTGCGACAGACTGGCGACCTGTCCAGGGTGGACCCCACCTCTCGCCAGTGCCTCCACGCGACCCTGAAAAGGATAAGCGGAAGCAGATTGATGGATAAAGGCTTTTCAGGGAGTCTTTAGGACTCGAGTAACAAATTACAGTGGTTCGATGGATGGATGCCATCTGCATAGCAGTGAAAATGTATGCTGTGCCTTCTAATGATACTGCCTAAAGCAGGGGTAGGGGAATTCCAGGCCTCAAGGGCCTGTGTCCTGCAGGGTTTAGATGTGTTCTTGATCCATTACAGCTGATTGAAGTTTTTTAGAGGCCTGGTAATGAACTTATCATTTGATTCAGGTGTGTTGACCCAGGATGATAACTAAAACCTGCAGCACACCAGCCCTTGAGTTCCCCACCACTGGCCTAAAGCATGTATAATGTAAACAGAACTGCTCCTTGCACTGAACCCTGTGTAATTAACTTTAGTGTGTGAAGACGACTTTCCATTTACATGAACAAATTGGTCTATTAGATAGATATGATTCAAACCACTGCAGCACAGTACCTTTAGAATCTACAGCATGCTCTAATTGTTCTAATAGCATATTATGGTCAACAGTATTGAACGCTGCACTGAGACAACTGACACTTACTGGATTTTCTTTTCTTTCTTTTTTTTAGATCACTCTCTTTAGAGATGGTTGTGTAGGAAAATCCCAGTAGATCAACAGTTTCTGAAATACTCAGAGCAGAGCACCTCTTACCCGGTTGTGTTATCTACATGCATAAATGCACAGAGTTGCCATGTGATTAGCTGATGCATTAAACGTCTCCATCATCCTGACTCACTGAATGTGGGTAAATCAGAGTGGGAGATGCCTGGCACTGGTGGACTGCTGGTGGGTTTCATTGACGCCACATTTAACCAATCTACACAAGTGCAACCCCACATGCACACACACTTGCATACTACAGCTGGGAACTCTCCAGATCATTAACCACTTATGAAACACCAGCTTTGTTTCCCTTCACAGTAGCCACTTTCATCCAAGAGCAAAATGTGGGCCTATTGTTGTCTTTCAATATTTTTTCTGCCAGTTAAGCGTCACTACAATGGTTTGTGTGAAGAGAATACACTGGCTGTCACACAATCACCCAATTGTGTTGCCTCTGAGAAACATGAACTATGATGGTTGAGTGTCCAAAAGAAAAGTTATTGTAGTTACCAGACTGATCCCTGAACTGATGTCAGTAAAGAGGAATTAATGACTATTATGATTCAATTTTACCATAACAAAAGCTTTAACGTCACATGATGACATCACATGAGAATCTCAAGCAGACAGCAGTCATTTTTTAATATGAGGATTAATGTGCAATCGTGTGATCCACGCACCATTTTATTTTTCTCTCTTCAGAAAATAAAAAAAGGGGAAATATCTGTTTTTTATTCAAACATATGCCACTCTTATTGAAGTTGGGCGATGAAATCTAACACATCAACTAAATCTACAAAGAACAGAAGAGATTAGAAACTATATGCAAAGAAACATACGAACGTGTGCAACTCTCAATGCATTGCTGAATTAGAGTAAACTACTGTTTTTACTTTGCATTTATACTATTTGTGGATTTCCTCATGTGTTTCTGTGGAAGCTCTGGGTCATAAATTCACAGAATGCCTGGTGAAGTGCGCTTTTCCTCTTTCCTGTTTATCAAAGAGATGCTGTTGTGCTTGTTACTGGAATGACACAGAAAGGCAGTAGTGTTCAAAGTATTTATCTGGAGCAGAAAAGTACCCCCCTACACACACACACACACATACACAAACACACCACCACCACAGACACACACAAATACACACATGCATACACACACATCAATTCTTAAAAGAAAAGCCGTTGTTTGCTTTTTTTTTCCCCTACATAAATTATACATAGTTTCACTTTAGTTTCAACCTGCTTGAGGGAAACTTATAAAGAGCAGGTTTGAGACTCCAGTTTGAAAAACGAGTTGAGAGGTTTGTTCTCTGGTCCACAAAACATATCATTAAAGTATATCTTCAAAAATGTTATCATGAAACATGACGATATCAGTGACCTTTATGTTTCCATCTAACGGCATCCTTTGCTGCCATCTCCAGGAAGTGGAGGCTCAGTCTTGTGACTTTAGCTTGTTGTGTATCATTTGTTTGAAAATGTCTCAAAACGTGCACCACGCTGATCAGTAGTTTGTTCATGGTGTCTCAAATAGACAAACTTCAGTGAGTTCTTGTAGGACCAAATGAATAATAACAAGTATCAAAAACTAGTGTCTGAATGCATCCTGGTGCCATACAAAATGAAAGTGTAACATCACAGACATCTCAAATGTATTTATAACAGTGTTGTACTGTATGTAGCTAAAACCGTCAGGTGAGAAATTAAGGAAAACATCTAAGCCAATAACTGTAAAGTGAAGGGATTTAACTCTTTGCCACGGTCCGCATGTATAAGCGCAGGAATAATTTTAAGTTATTCTTATTGTTAATTTATTCTAAAGGGATCTAAAGGCATCGTACCCTGTAGGGAACCATTACTGTGCTGAGGGGATTGGTGTCTTTTAATGATAACAATGATGGGAACAAATGTGGGGAACAAGGTCTCCCTGAATGAAGTTTGGACATGTGCTATGTGCTCTGACATCTGTGGAAGAGTTTGGGCCGATCTAAAACCCATATCTTTTGGGTTAAATAAAAAAAGGCGTCCTATTGTTGAGAAATTCAATTCATCAGAAAGAATATGCAACTATTTGACTAAATCCTGCTTTGTTTCTTATGCATCAGTGACATCTACTGTTTACACCCTGAAATGCACATTTTCCTGTGAGTCCATATATTATTTCCATCTGGGCGGAAACAGTCCTAAAGAACCTAAATAATTAAATAAATAAAATATAAATAGATATTAATTTAAATTAAGCGCGCTGTTCGTAGCATTCTCCTGACTAGAGGGTTACTTCCTGGCATTATGAGACAGAAATATGTGAGAAGGGGGAAAAAAAATTTAGTTTGAGGAAAAATTTACAGTCTGTTGAGAAGAAATACAATTTTATAAGATAATATTTAATTAGGTGTATTTTTTTTTATTATTATTGCATCTGTTGAGTCATTTTTTTTATTTTTACTGTTACTATTTATTACTCTTTATTTGATCCTCCATAATGTAAAAACTCCTGACTTATAAATAAACATTTTACTGAAATTCTTGATATTCTCCTTATAGGCGCTTACATGCAAAAAAATAATAATTAAAAAGGGATTCATGTATTTTTTATGTATTTATTTTGCTGCAATTTGTAAAGTTAGACACTTGCAACTGGAGCAACAATTAATTCCCTTAGATTTTTTGAAAAAGTTTTGTTATATTACCAATAAATAAATAAAATTAGCCTTTAGGATGAAGTCTAAAGACAATTCTGTGAAATATTTTGAAATAAATAATTAAATAAATTTTTTTTAAATGAATGTCCATTTCAGTGTATTAATATCTATTATATGCTTTAAATGTGTACCTGAGTGCACTTTTTTATTGCTTTTTCAGAGCAATAAACCAGCAAAAATAGAGAGGTCTTAAATACAGATAGTAAAAACATTTCTTTAATTTCATTTTCACTTACCATCATATTATTGTAATCAAAAAAAAAAAAAATCCTTTACAAATACAGGCTAGCTGTGTTCATACAAATCAAAACTGTTGCATAAATACACCAGCCTTTCAACAGTTTCTTGATACAGGCACACAGAAAAGCAAAACCCAAAAAGGAAATAGACAATGCTAGGACTACAAATGTTATGGTCGTGTATCATTTACATAATTCATACGTGTATGCATGTGCATGTTTTTTGCACGAGCTCTTCTGTGTATTTGTTTATGATTGTGTGCCATCTAAATGATTGTCCAAGCCTCATCTTGGGCCGAGCTTTAAGGGGCCTTTAGGAGATGAAAGGTTCTTCCTGCCGTGGTGCGGCTTCACCTTCAGGTTTTGTTTTGGTGCTGGTTTCAAGTAAAAATGAAGCTGTCAGGGACCAGATGGAATAAAAGGTGTGAGTTAGTTTATTTAGAAGATGTAAAAACATACACAACACAATAATAAGTTATGTACAAGCAGAAACCAACCTGTATAGCCTCAGCTGGACCCACTGTGACTGTGCTGGTGAAAGGGAGGTAACCGGGCGCAGAGGCTGTTACAGTGTAAGTGCCTGGCAACAGAAGTCTGAAGTAGTCGCCATCAACTCCTAGAGGAGCACATATTAGGAAAATTATGAGATTTGTATGGTTACTGTATCTTATTTAATAAAAAAATAAATAAACAAACATATTTCTGGAGTGCCTGTCATGGTGAGCTGTGTGGCGGGCAGTGGTTGGACCCAAACGCAGGATTCTGAGATGGAGTTTGAACTTAAAGGCAGCAGTTTTATTCACTGACAGAAAACAAACTTAGGGACACAGTACATGAGCACTAGAAACAAAACCAAAATTCAAACTAGGAAGGATGATCTAAACTGGAAGTTCATGACGTTTCATGACATAACCTGATAAAACATGACGAGGAACACACAACTAATGCGGAGGATGGGAGGACGGGCAGGGAAAAACACAGGGCTTAAATAAATACTGGTGTAATCAGGAGATGGGAGATGGGAGGGAAACACAGCTGGGGTAATGCACGCATAACGAGACACTGGGAAGCAGAACTGAAACCATAAACATGGGACAAGGATTACCAAAGTAAAACAGGAAACTGAGAAAGCACCAAGACGCAGGCTAGACACTAAGATATGGAAACATAGATGGTGCAAAACAGAAACCACAATCCAAGGACTAAAGATGTCATATAAGCAGAAAACCATAACTCATAATAATAATTAGAACTATCAGTTCACCAATAGACACAAAGCACTGGGTCCGTGACCCAGTACCGTGACCGTGCCACCAATATGTCGAAAATGATGGTAGTTCTTAAAAGTAAAATAAAAAAATCATTTACACTATATTCATTCACCAACCACTTTATTAAGTATGCCTATTCAGAGGCTTATCAATTCAAATATCTTGTTTGGTAATAACATGCATTTATGTATGTATGCGCTCTCAAAATGACCCAGTGAAAGAAAATTGTCGGTGACAAATTGGAAAATAATGATGAACTACGTGATGCCATCATGCCAATATGGACCAGAACCTCTGAGGAATGTTTCCAGTACTTTGCTGAATCTGTGGCATGAAGAATGAAAGCAGTTCTAAAGGCAAAAAAGGGACTTATCCCTGTACTAGTGAGGTGCACCTATTGAGTTTACATGCTGCACGTCTTCATGTGCGACTAGTTGCATTTCCAGCACTGACCAGTAGAGGACGACTTGTTCCGTTATATGTGTGCTTGACTTCCACACCACAACATTGTGCATGTTGCATGTGAGGATTGAATGCACACAATTTGGATATCATACTAAAATTTAGCTACATCTGTAAAATTTTGTAGAGGTCGTGTCTTGTTTCATTCTGTTTCATTTCCAAAGAGTCATATTTTTATGAAACTGAGACTCAAAGTCAACTTCTGGTTGCTTGAGGCGTTTGATTCATGCAGAAGTTATTGTTAGTGCCTGGCATTAGTCATGCAGTATGTGTCCTTGTCTCATTTTGAAATGACAGACTGATAGCAGATGCTATCAAACACTGGTCTTCTATTCACTGGCTGGGACACTGAGCAATCAGTCACTACAAATCCAACTTCCACACCTATCAAGTTTTAGAGTGAAAGAAAAAAAGGAATAACAACCACATATAAAATCCCTGTTACCTGCAGTCACGTCATGGTTGATGCCAGCTACTGAGATCTCTGCTTTGCCAATGGGGTTGTTGTTCTCATCATACACCATGCCTTTTATCCCATGATGTACCTGAGAAAAGAAGAAATGTGTACATACTTATACTTACTAAATATTGAAGTACACTTTTAATAAAATCTAAGGTTTGGAAATTGGATTCTTATCGTATGTTTGATGTGCAACGCAATCTGTAGTCCTAAGAGCTTAAAAAAGGAAGGCGACTGGATGTTTTTGAAGACGTTTCATCTCATCCAAGAGGTTCCTCGAAGCTTTCTGTAGTCACTCATATTTATTAGCACGTACGCCCAAAAACCTGAAACCTTAAGTCTGAAATCCTGACTCTAAATCATTTCATTACGTGTAAATTTTATTACAAAACTTTAGATTTAATGGGAGCTGTACAAATGAAATTTACTTTATTGGTATACATTCAGTTTATACCAACCACATTTTGCTTAATTATTTGATTAAATAAAGCTTTTTTGAAATTATTAAATATTTTAGTTGCAATTTACTCAAAATTATTATTTAATGTTTAGGAGAGCAAAGAATATACTTGGATATACTTTAAATAGTCAAGTATATTCAAGAAAATAATATATCTGCTAATAAATACCAGAGACTATCGATAGCTTTGCATGTCAAACCTTAAGTAGGAATCATAAGCTACATTTCCACGCCTCAGACTTAATTTACACTCCTTAGGCTCGGCGGTCTTCAGCAGCTAAAGAAAGACCAGAACAGACTCTGCAGGCCCGGTTTAGTTTGTTTAATCAGTGCTTTGCAAAAATGTATGCGACTGGGAGCCCACCCTTACAGAAACATTATTAGTGCCAAAGCATCGCTTTTTCAATCTCAGTGGAATAAAGGACATGCTGTTGTCCTCAGACCACGGCCTCGTTTTATCATCGAAGCAAGGTAAAAGTCAGATTACTCATATTACACAGAATTTCACGCATCTAATTTTTTTGGTCACTTAATACTGGAGGCGACTGCCAATATTCACAAGACACCAGGGCAGCAGAATCACGTGGCAGTTGGGGTTTGTATGTGTAGTGGTGTAGCTGTGTGGTGCACTGATCGCCAATAAATGAAACACTCTTTCAGTGTGGCTCTGATTTGCCAAATTTTGCCATGTTCGGACCTGTTCTAGGTATGAAACCAGCGCTTCCCGGTTGCCCAGCCATTCACTCGGCAGTGCTGATGCCGGAGGAAACTTATCGCAGCTCAGCTCCAGAGTGATCTCGAAGCAGTTGGTGTACAAGTAGTTGAAGTCCTGCATGCCTGAAACACAGATAAATATTTTAGGAGGACAATAAATGTATTAATGTGGCTCTTCACTTTAGATTTCTAGGTCTTTGCGACAGGACAGATTATTTATATCTATAGAGTCAAAGTGTTTTTTCCACCACACTTTGCCTCTTGAGGGAGCTGTTCAAAATTTTAGGAGTATACGTTGCTTTAAAGAAAATCTTCTATTTTTGGCTTTACAATATGGCTTTTCACTTTTCATCAAAAACAAATGGACAAGGAGCCAACATTGGGAGGGAAGGTTCAAATGTAACCCCACAGACCCCAACATAACACTTGGAGCAAAAAGACCTGGTAAAATAAACATAGCACGCTGCTTCTAAGTCAGACTCTGGGCGTTTTCAGTCATTTCAAAAGCTCGCATGACTCAAGTGAAAAGCTCATCAGACTCACACTGCTGAGGAGAAACCAGAGCAGCCCAGATCAGGACTTACGCATCAAAGAAATGGGGGTTGTTATTGTTGCAGTTACAGATTAACTGAGCTGAAATTGAATATATGCCCAGAAACTTGGATAAACTTGGTATTTTTTAACTTCCAAGAATTCATTACTGTAACAATGTATTACTGTAAGCTCTCGTTTAAAACGCGGCACACAAGTTTTCCACTTTAAGCGAACCAAGAAAGGGTGAGGAGTTTGAGCCTGAGGCTGTGTGACTCCTGACAGGGTCTGCCAGCATGGAGGAGGAGGTTTAATGAATGCATGTTTTCAGCTATAACATGAAATTTCAACAAAATTCAAAACTCTCTTTAAGCTTCAGTTCCATTTATAGAGAGTTTATGGGATTTTTCAAAAAAAAAAAAAGACCGGTGGGGAGGCGAGCTGAGCCGTATGATTCGTTTCAACCTCACTAAAAGGCGAAGTCCTCTCCAGCTTAGTTAAAATTTAAAGGATCCTTCACTTAAAGAAAAAAAAGGAATTGTCACTACTGTCTCTAAGGTTGCCTTGTAGACTTTAACTCTTTAAAGCCTGGACCATGAAATAATTGCCAGAAATTTTTTTTTTTAAAATTAAGTGTTCGATTAAACTTTGTTGTGCAATTTATTTTGGTTTTTCAAGGTGGAAAAATCTCAATCTAATGATGTAGAAGTCACATGCAAAGATCAATGGAAATAGAGTTTATAATACAAAACCAGTTTGTACTAATCTAACAAGCCTGAAAGTCAATGTTTGGTATGACCGCCATTATTCTTCAGCACAGCCTGAACTCTCTTAGGCAAGTTTTCTTGGAATTTCTGTGAGTAGTCTTCAGGAATAGTTTTCCAGGCTTGTTGAGGAATTTTAAAGTTCTTTTTTTGGATGTCGACTGCCTTTTCTGTGAAGATGATCCCAGACTGCTTCGATAATGTTGAGGTCCATGTCGATGACGAATAGCACGAGCAATTCCAACGACAAAAAAAGTCTAAAGAAATCATTCAAAATAGTTTCTGCCCCTAACATAGTGTGCAGATACAATTTAAAATAGATTTAAAATAGATTTTATCTGTTATGTGAAGACACAACACTGGTTCGTCTCATGAGTTAGTAGCTAACAGAAAAGAAGCATTCCTCTGAAAATGTTCAGGTACAAGGACTGAGCTAAAAATAAAAAAGTCCAAAGAAGAACTTTGAAAGACCTTCAGAAAGCTTGGAGAAATACTGCTCAGGGTCTGGCTTCTTGGAATCAAAGTATAAAGAAATTAGGAGTGACTCAAGACTTTTTCAGAGTGCTGCATGTCGTAAAACCGCCTGCTGATGGTGCTTAGCACATTGAACGGGTGCCTTTTACACCCCCTGTTCACTGCTCTACTGCTGGAGCAGCTGGCAGTGTGCAGGAGGTAAGAGGGTTTACGGGAAGCACAGACCCAGTGCACGATGACACTGGGGAAGCGTGCCTTGTGAGCCAGTCAGTGCATTTCATTCATGCTAAAGGTAATGACAGCAGGAAGCCATCACTCAGATGACCCTGTCTTTCTTTAGAATGAGAATTACAGCGATGGAAATCTTGCAAGTAGGCAAGGAACAATGTGTTTTATACACAGGATAGTGAACTGTGTGCTCACGTGGCAGGGCGTTTTTTCAGCTAATTTTTATTTAAACTGATAATTTAGCTGTTATCTCCCTTGGCTTTTACATTCCAGTTCTCTGTCTGGGGGGGTGTTATAATTTACTTTCTAAGTAGCTGTTCATATTGTGAGTTTGTACATACTGGAATGTTGGCAACCAGTACTTCTCTGGAAACCTAAGAGGTCAGAGCAGCAGCTAGTGTTGTTAGTGTTGAGCTGCAGCACTAACTTTTGTGGCGCCAAAGCAGCATAATACGAATTCAGACGCAGATTCATTGGCCAAAAATAGATGTAAACAGCGTGTAAATAATTTAGTTCGAATTACGATTAATTTAATTACGAAAGCCAGCCTCAGTAATAATTTAGAGATTGCTCCAAGTGAGTCTCTTGTGCATTGACTATGTATTTCTGTTGCTTTCGGTTCTGTTCAGGAGATCTTTTGCTCACCTTTGGACAAAGAGTACCAGCTGGCCCCATTGGTGATCCCCTCATCAAAGTAGTCGCCGCAGTTCCAGCCCTTGTGCATCCAGCCGTGAGCGTATGAGTAGGTCCTCGCCAACTGTCATCACACACAAATACACACACGGGCCCAGTCGTCCACATGTTTTCGTACGCACACAACAGCCATGGACGGTATGAGATGTTTGCAACATCTGGAAATTTTAACCTCTCACACACCTTTCTGAAGATCTTGTCATCAGGCGTGGCCGAATAGGTGGTCCTTCCTCGCATGCGTGGATCCCTCGACTTGTCGAAGGGGTAATTGGCGACCACGGCTCCACCGTGAAGATTCGCTGACAGGATGAAGTTGTAGTTTTGCATCCATTTTATCACAGCCAGACTCTCTGGTTGAACCTGGGGAAGATGCGAAGCATTTTAGATTTACTGTACTTGCAGGACCACGTGAATGCATCTTTATTCCAATCCCCTAAATGAAACAATCTAATCCCACTTGAGAACCTGTCAAAATGGCTCTAAGTCATCAAATAACTTGCGCGCAGTCTTTACGTCACCTGAGATATTTCCCAAACAACATCACTGGGTTGACATCTGGATTTCTTTTCACCCGAAGTCGCTGGCTTCTCTGGTTGGCTCTTATCTGGTTGGCTGCTTATCTGGACAAACCCCGGTTTCCTCTGCTTTGCCTTATGCACATATTTCCTCTGTGACTTAGACTAAAAGAATCTTCTTCTTTGCTTAAGCACAATGATTTAATGATTCACCTAGCTCCTCCTAAATGAATCAGGCACAGTTAGCTTCATGGTTAAAGAATACCAACCATTTCAGTTTATGATAAATCCAATGAGAATGTAGAAAATTCCCAAACTGAAGCTGGACTTGGCAACAAAGAATCGGAAGCCCAACAGTTGTGTCTACATATAATTCACAATATGCAAACTGATTTAAAGGTTTCTTATCTTTTTGCTAATTAATTCATCAAATTCTGCATGAATGGGATCGGCCTCAGCCAGATGGCATCTCCATTGCATTGCTGCAGACCTTGAAATTCCACTTGGGGCTGCCATTTATTTTCTCTGTCAGCGTTAACTCTCCTCACACTCTCCGAGCCATTTATCATGTTTGGAGACGAGGCGTAATACCTCTCCTTGAATATGGTATGTAGGACAATAAACAGTCTGACTCTGTTCAAGAATAATAAGGCTGATCAGAGCCCAGTGACCTTGAACAGAGCAGCTGTAACCAAGAAGTCTGGCTCCCGTTTTGAACGCCAGCAGGAATTTATTATCTGTAGATCTTTATATATACTTGTGCATCCTTTGAAGTAAGAGCTGTCACTGCGGTGTAGGGTTACACATGAAGGACAGACACGGCCAGTGTTAAAGAGCTCTACTAACAACAGAGGATACTTCCACATATTAAATGCAAAGAGAAGCTAATCAACCATTCTGGATCACTTAGGGGATCGCTGACAGTCTGAAGTGTGTTTTCACACTGGGTGAGGGATGTCCTCTGGAGGCTAGTCAAATGTCAGTGGATACTTTTGCAAAAGGAGCCTTGTTTAATGTCGAGCTCTTCTGGGGCTCTGTAAATAAATTATTTCTAAAAGAAATGAAAGTGAAACTTGGAAAATGTGCTGCTGCCCGGTTCTATGTCTTATTTCACCACGTCTTACGGAGCCCACTCAGTTAGTCTTGCACTTGTTCCAGTGAAGAAAGTTTCGTCACTTAGCTAAATTAGTAAAAGCTGCATTCTCGAGCCTGCAGGGCTTGAGGCTTTATGTGAGAATGTAATCCTGACCAGCATAAATGAAGCAGCTGTAAGACAAGCACAGTTACCCTTTTGTGTTTCTGCATCAGGAGACAGTCATATGTGCAGACTCTCTGGCTCTCTGGGTTTGCTGCTAAAGTTTACCTTTGCTTGGGAAACAAAAGCAAGTGTGCCGGCAGGGAAAGAAAAAGAAAACTAGACTGAAACCACCTCTCTGTAATGACATGCCCTGTCAAAACTGCTTAAAACACTAAAAAGGGTTATTTTGAGAGAAGAGAAATCAATCACCCATTCATTTTAAAGCACTGATATGACTTTCTTTGTTTCCTAAAGGATAATATTTACTCCTCATAAACTGAAATCAAACACATTGCATGCTTGCAATCCACATTGCAACTGGATTAAAGCAGGGATGTCTATTTTTCATCTTGCAGGCCATATACAGGTCACTTTGATTTTAACTGGACAAGTGTAACTTCCATTTCTGTCATCATAAAGAAGTAAACTACACATTTGATCCATGAGATGCCTTAATATAAGACAAAGAAGTGCAATTTCAACAGTTCACCTAAAGAAATCAATCAGCACCCGTATAGTTTTTTAATTAAAGGAATAAAACTGTGGACCAACTGAAATGTCTGTAGTTGATTGTGACTATATTATTTATTTTACTTTAGTGTAGCTAGCATGAATGTCCATGAGAAGGGCTTTATTAACAGGAAAAGCTGCAATGTCAAACATAAAAATCCAGTTAAAAGTCTAAAACTTGCACCCTTGTCTCTGTCTGGACATTTCTAGCCCCTGGACCTTATGTTTGACACCCTGCCCTAAAGCATACCCTGTTTCATTTTTCCCCCCCTAATAAATAATTTACAAAGTGAACATGTTATATTTAATAAGACTTGACATGAGCAAGTGAGACCATAAATGCGTAAGGAAAATACTGTCATAAACCAAACGAGGGTCATTTTCTCGTAGGCTGCTACCCACCTCTTGCCCTGTGACAGCTGAAATACCCCCCGCCACTGCTCCGCACTCGCACCTTAGTCAGTGAAGTTGATTTCTTTTTTGTGACTGGCTTTTTGTGACATTTAATACACTTCCACGTGGATTATATCCATCTTTTCTATACAGGCTATCACTAAATCTACACAAAAGTATTTTAATGTGGACAGTTTGAGATATAATCAACTTTGGGTTCATATTTCAGTTTTCAAAACATTAAGATATCTAAGCAGTTATAATAAAAACTGACTGTCCTTAAGAGGAAGGAATTTTAGTTTTTTAAGGAAACTAAGAACAACAGCCACTAAAACAGAGGCTGCAGTCGAGACACCCCCAAGGATCTGACCTTAATAGTTAAAATGTACTTTTTGGCAGGCTAGTGGACTGTTTGACAGCACACACTCTCATGTTACCCTCCACTGTTCATTTTGCACTTCGGTGATCTGAAATAAGTACACATTGCACTACAAAGGCCATTCAATCACCCAGAATGAAGCCAGGTCTCTCCCACCGCCAATCTGAACTCTGTTGCTTACTCCAAAACTCTTAGTCTCAGTCACTGTGTAAATGTGGTAGTTTATACAGTGGTGTCTATTCTCTGTAGAGAACATCTATGCTTTTATAATGCAGACATGGCAATGTGCAGATGGTTTTTGGGTAAAATCGCAGCAAAGTGAGGAGTCAGCCAGTGTCTCAGGGTAACAGTTACACTCTGACGCCGCAGAATGGGTCACTGTAACTTCTCAGGATGGTGATGAAAATCAAAAAATGTTCAGCTGAGGCTCAAAGTCCTCATAAACAGTGCGTATAGTTAATCACATGTTATGACCCAGAGAAGAAGAAAACTGTAGTGGTGGGTCTTCTTCTTCTTCTTGGGGCATTTTCTCAGCTCAAGCATCTAAAGAAATATACAAACTAATATGACTTACCAACGCTTTTGTTCCAGTTTGTTCCAGTTTTCTAAGTCAGGTTGCCAATTCCCCTAACTGGTTCATATTTCAACGACTCCAAATCCAAATGAAGGCAACCACACTGCCTATGCACAGAGCTATAGCCTGCTATATGCAAGATAAGCAAACAGGTCTGGGCTATACAGGCACAGAAATGACACGGAGAACCTACCAAAGGAGACAACTGAGTCTACTCACAGTTTAAATATATGGACTTTTTTATTATTTAGCTAAGACACAGCTGGCACTGGAACCTCATCCAGTGCAGATCTCATGAATTTGTTTATGTCAACAAAGTTAAAGCCAAGATAACCCGACTTTGTTACAGCTGCTCATTATTCAACTTCGCTCACACGCTCACGCGAGCATGATAAATGCACTCATCCATCCTCCTCCTCGCTCCCTCGTTCTCTCTCACCCACATATGCTCTGAGCCACACATACTGGCATACACACACACACCCTCAAACAGTTTCTGTGTATTCAGCAGAACTGACCTGATGCTCCCAGTTGTCCGGGAGGGGCAGGTGGTGGTTTCGTCCTTTGGTTTTCTCGTAGTAGTACATGAGCGCGTTCAGGTCCGGAAAGTCACGGTTCAGATCAATTTCTCTGGCGTTCCCTCGACCCACTAGGTAACCGTTGAACTCTGGACCCTGTTGATGCACAGAGCACAAAAAAACAAACTGGTGAGTAATCTTGCTCTTTCCCACCAGAATGAGTAAATGATCGTATTTTGGCTTGTGACTTTAAGGCTTCCCGAGGTCAAGTAATGAGCTCAAATTTCTCGGAGGCAGTAAAGCAAAGCTGAATTTATTATTCCCCAATCCTCAGAGGCTATCTATAGAGCAACAACAGTCAAGTATTTTTCCCAAAATGGATTTTTAGGACTGTGCAGTGATTAAAAGTACCCAAAGTCAAAGTACTTTAAGCAAAAAGCTTAAGTTCTCTCTCTTAGGCAGCTTTTTTGTCTACTGCTGGATCTGTATGATGTCATAGGCAGCAGGTACAGCTGATACGGGTCCACAGCCCTGTCTGTGGGCACAGAAGCCCCTCCTACCTGCAGTTACGACCTTCTGTTTGCAAGGAACAGTCAATCAGAAGAAAGCTGGCTTAAAGGGCGCAGCTTTTTTCCCCTAACTACAATGAGCATGGTAAACAATATCCCAGCTAAACATCAAATTAGTTAGCACTGTCATTGTAAGCATTTTAGGATGTGAACATTACAGTATAGTTAAAAGGTCTGTTTTGCTTAAATGCAGCCTCACATGGGCATCAGTAACTTTAGACTTGTTTTATTTTACGAGTGCCTTGAAATTTTCTTATTTGTTTGCATCTTTATCACGGACCTTTAATCTTAAATGTCACTATATGTTTTTATATATCAAGTAAATCAAAGGGCCAATTTAATAAGCTCTTTTTTGATTGGTTTGACTTTCCTGGTATTTCAGTGCAAGACTTTCTAAGACTTTTCAAAAGAACTGACTGATCTGTATGATGATATCATTTCTTCTTCTTGTTTTTTTTTTCTTTTTCTAAAAGCTTGATCACAGCACCGATATGCCAAGGATGCTTTAAAATGAAACTGCCTTGCCATTTTTGAACAGATGCTGCTGCTGCACCCAAACATCTGCTGACGCAACTAATTACAGTGCAGTATGTATGTGTCGTCTGAGTGGCAAAGAGAGGAACTGTCATGTGAAGCTGGTCGCTTCAGGACATATCATTAGCAAGCAAGAGATTGTGCACACGAGTGTGTTGTGGGTGTATTTGCGTTGGAGCAGGCTGCGTGTGTATCACTTGTTTCACGGCCCATAATTACCCCTGACACAAAGTTAGGGGCTTTCTCGGGAAGCTGATAGATGGGATTATTACAGACAGAAGCAAACGGTGGAGAAGAATCGTCGACTACTGTTTGACTCATAGTTGCTCGTCTTATACACACACACACACACACGTTTATTTAAAATCCAAAAAGTTGTGGCTTGCAGGTGGTTAATTTCACTCAGGGACCTCAACATTTCTAATGTTTCCACTGCCAAGAACAAAACCAAGGGAAAAGAAAATATAGATTTTTTTTCCCCTCCTTTTTTGCGCGGGAGACGGTTTTTAAAGAAAAACAGCCAGAGACGTCCCAGAGGGAGTTTTGTTTTGGCACGTCGAAAGCCTGAAGCTCAAATTACCTGTCTGGCAGCCACCTCGTAGCCATCGGGGTTCATGGAAGGCAGGATGTGGATGCGCGTGTCGTGGATCAGCCTCACGATTCGCTGGTTTCTGGCTCGATACTCCTCGCACAAGAACTGGGAGAACTTGATGAGAAGCTCACGCCCAAGCACCTCGTTGCCATGCATGTTGCCCACGTACTTGAACTCGGGCTCCACTGGGAAGGGAGTGGAGAAGCAGAGGGGGCACAAAAAAAGCCACACAGAGCTGTCAAGTACCACATTTAAATTGGATTACCTGAGTAAACACATGCAGAACGCCACAATCGGTACACTGACTATTGCAGAAATTTCTTGATAAGGATGCTCTTACAGAAGTAAGCTCCGGAAATTGTGCTGATTGAATTATCTGGATGAAGTTATCTGCCATTGATATGTGTCTTTGCCACCAATCTATCAGCCTTGCTCTATGTAGGGTTTCTTCCCCCCTGAGGATCCCTTTATTAATCACTGCTGAGAGAAGCAAAAACCCCCCAAGCACGGCAGCCAGAGGGCAGACCTATGACTGAAATTTGCACTAAATTTGAAACTAAAACCATCAAATCAACAAACAAGTGCTTGTTTTTTTTTCATCAGTGAGATATTGATACTTTCAAATCTGTCAGTGCCCTTCACTAATTGTTTCAGGCATCCAAAAGGCATGCTGGGCATTGCAACTCCCCTCTTTTTCTTTAGCACAGGGCCAACTGGCCATGAGTTCACAAAACAGTGCTGGCTCCAGCATGTAGTTTAAAAAGAAAGAAAGAAAACCCACACACACTCATTCAGCAGCATGTGAAACACATGAACTTCGTACAGAATGCAGGAGGCTTGACCCAGACTACACCTCAGGTCACTCCGCCTTCGTGAAGTGTTCAGTTCCTGTTTTTCACCCTCGGTCACCTTGTGACAGCACAGGCCTACATCCTTCAATTCTACTGAAGGAAGCTTCTGAGTATGCAAACATGCACAGAAAAGAAGCAGGCTTGGCTGGAGCCAAAAAAGCATTCCCTTCAGTTGTCAAGCTTTTTTTTTTTAAAATGCAAGAATGGAAAAATCTTCCACAGCGCTTCCCTGATATGACATTTTGGTCAATTTCCAATGCAAACATTGGATATAATCAAGCAGTAGCTTAAAACTGATTTACAAACTAAATACCTGAAGAGCTGATTCAGTGGTTTTTGTGGGAGTGTATTCAGGGTTAAATCCTTGTTGACTCAAAGCGTTTGTCTTTGTCATCTGCCACATTTTGTCAGTGGTCGGATGGCAAAGAAAAATTAAAATGAATCACAGATGTTGACTCGATTCCTTCATGTTTGGCTTTTTCCTTTTTTTCTCTTTTTTTTTGTTTTAACTTTTACGTTTTTCTTAGTTCACCGCCAGTGATGTTTATTAGAGCAGCCAGTTCTGGATCTTTTCACCTTTTCCTCCTCACTGCTGAGCCACACATTGGTTCGCCTTCATAAAGGCAAAATCAAAAGCTTGAGACAAAACCAGAGCCCCTAGCAGACTGCTCTGTCTCCTGCCAGCTACATTCTTATTGTGTGTGGCAAAAAGTACAAGACAGATGAGGAGCCAGTAGCACAGGTTGTGCAATGGAAATCTATCATAGATTAATATCATTTGGGGATGTTTATCAGCTTTATTGAGGAGTTCGAATTCAATTATTAAGCTCTTAAATAAATTCCACCCATCACGTTTTCTGCCAGTTATCCAATTCGGGGTAATATACAACATGAGATCTTTCTACAGCATGTCACTGGGCTGTCAAACAGTGGATCAGGTGTTACTTACATGCTTCGTGGATGCCCGGGTTATCGCTGAACTCCAGGACATAGAGGTGGCGACCCTCCACGCTGTGCCCAATGCTGTAAATGCGCGTGATGTAGGGGCATTCGTTGTGCACTGCAAACAGAGCTCGTACCATGTCCTCATATTTGTGATGCTGGAGGTCTGAGCCCGACACCAGGAACCCCATCAGCCCCAGCAGGAGAGCACAGAGCCAGTGAAGAGTCCAGGGTTGCTGCATGGTCCCTTAGCCCACGTTGTGCAGCGCAGGAGAGGCTGGCGAAGAGGCTGCCTGCAACTATGCAAACCACTCACAGGATTTCAGATGTATTCTTCTTCACACACCACACATACTGCTTGCTTGCTCTTTTTCTTTCTTGTGCCCCTTCTTTTCTCCAGCTCTCTCTCTGCCTCCTCCCACATACAGTCCTCTCAGTGAAGAGCAAGTAAGGACAGCCCCCTGCTCCTTCTTTGTCTCACTCTCCTCCTCCAACAGCTGCTTCTCTCCCTCTCTCTTTCCCTTTGGGTGCTTGTCAAGTACATGCTACTTGCTTTATTAGGGGCTTCAAATGCTTCTTCTTCAAGTAGTTTGCCCCACAGCCCCCTGGGCTTTCGGCACACACACTCTGAATTTCATTCTGCCTCTGAGACACTCATTTTCCATCCCTTTCTTTGTCTCTAACTCTTGTTCTGTGCTCCCTTCCTGGGAAAGAGGGGTTGTTTCCACGGCACTGCTTTCCCCAACCCCTGCAGCCCTCAATCATCCATTCATTAACTCTTAAGTCAACACACAACCCCTGCGTCTGCGTGCACGCATGTGTATGTGTGTGTACGTGCATGCACATGCGCTTGCAGAACACAGATGAATGAGTGTGAAAGCTCTTTCGCAGCCTTTGGACTGGTTTTTGTAGCTGTTTCCCCAAAGCACTCACACACAGAAAAACATACCTACACAGGCTCTTGCAAAAAGACTAAATGCTGCAGTTAAACTTCTAAAAGACACAGGATGATGCCGAGATGCATGCATCCCGTACAAACACACAGACACACACACACACACACACACACACACACACACTACGACTACTGCAGAGCATGCAAGGGGTGCTGTCAATCAAGCCTGCTGGAGAAAAAAGGGAGCTTTTTCCTCGCAGAATGTTGTGCAACTGCTTGTAGAAGCTTAAAAAAAAGGCAAGAGGGAAAAGCAAACGTGCGGCCAAGAGAAGAAGTAGCACATGGAAAATTGAGCAACAGGAGGCTCAGGAGGAGGAAGGAAAAAGGTAACAAAGACAAAGAGAGGAAGAACCCAACAAGGATGGAGGGAAATCAGGAGAGAAAAAGATGTGGCTGAGTGACGCTGTGAATGGACAAAAGTGGATGAAGGCAAAATGTGCTTTTCTGTTTAAGGATCTAACATTTGCATGTGGCAGCAGTGGCTTTCTAATAAACAAACTCAAGCGAATGAGACCAGTCCTCACTGTCTCTGCCAGTGATTGTATTTCTGCGGCTCCACTGTTTACATATGTTATGCCTCAAAGCTCTGATCCGGATCGCCAGTCTCGTTCATATCACCCTGCCAGGCCAACTGTGCACAGCTGTAACTTTCATTTGAGTCAAACAATCCAGCAAAAATCATCCCTCACCTAACCAGACACATCTGTCATTGCCACTTTTTATAACATCACGAAAACAAAATCTCAGTTTTTCAGTCCAGGAGTCAAAACATTCATAATGTCATTGAAGTCAACCGTGAATTTTTACCTTGGAGGATTTTATAAACAACTGAGAATAGATAGGGCTTGCTGGGATTTCTGACTTCAATGAAACCTGCAAACAGTCCCAGTTTTCCTTTCCTAAAGATCCCAACCAATAAGGTTCAGTGTTTATAACCACTCTTACTGACAAAGCCAAAATCTGACACTGCAACTGCAAACTTGCATTTGTCTGACACAGCGCATAGATGTATCATTGACTCATTCAGATGTTTTCAGTTGCTCTAAAAAACACATATTGAAAGACTGACATCTGCTGGATATAGCTGGTACTACATAGGGTACCATTATACTATTTCAACACCATAGTAAAAATTGTAAGATACAGTTGTCAAGTTAAAAATACCTTAGTTGAAGGAGCCACCTGGCTCATTAATACCAGCAAACCCGACATGTGCATAAAGATCTGTCTTTCCTCATAAGACCCTATAAGAGCATACTTGAACATACATGTCTTTATTGGGTGAACTTTATTGGGCTGTGGTACGGCATAAAGAACCAGAATCTGAATCAGAAGCAGGCCTGCGTGTTCTATGCTATAAGAGGCTGGTGTATTCAGAACATTTGTGATTTGAACCCAGATCAATTTTTCTTCTATATCAATGGCGGTGCAAGAACTGGAAAGTCACATCTGATTAAATGTTTTCACGATGAAGCATCGAAGATCCTGAGTAAACTGCCTATTAATGCAGAAGAAGCTGACACATCAAATCCAGCCGTTTTACTGACTTAATTTATTGGAACAGCAGCTTTTTCTATCAATGGCTCTAAATTACATTCCCGGCCTACTCAAACTACCCAGGAGTCTGAAACCACCCATTCAAGGACTGGGTAATCAGCTGGATGAAGTCAGATCTGAGCTTATGAATGCTGAAATTATTGTCATTGGTGAGATTTCAATGGCTACAAAACCCCTTTTTGCTTGTGGATGCAAGACTGAAACAAATGAAAGGCACTTGAAGACCTTTTGGTGAAAGGTCTTCAAGTGAGATTTTTACCAGCTGCCACCAGTGCGGCAGTCTAAACCTCTCTGCGTTTACGATCCAGAATAGACTGACCTATGGTATGAATATTTTCAGATGATCGCTCTAACTGAGATCATGCGTCAGAAAGATGATGTTGCCTCCCAGAGATGTAGAATTAGAATGAAAGAGAGGAGAGATAGGCCATGCCTGTACCGGAACAATGTTCAATTGAGGTCTTGCACATATATCCCACCAACAAGAATGTGGAATCCCATAACACAGATATGCTCAAGAAGCTTCATTCAAACATTCTAAACATCAATGCAGATGATTTCCAGAAAGATCCACGTACAGGCAGAATGGCACGAAGACACAAACATTTACAGGTGGGCGAAATGATTTAACTGAGACCCTGAACGTTGCTGAAGAAGCCCAAGTGATGCTGACAAGAAACTTGGACACAAGTTTAGGTAGGTGCAGGAAGGCTCATAGAATATGACATTTCTAAGTTATATTTTAGCATAGCTCTGACAATATGTTCAGAACTATAATACAGTACAATATAATGTAGTACACAAAAAAGTCGCTCACTGTAAGTTGTTGAGTTTGATATCTCACCCTCAGGGAGTCTGTTTCTGACCGTTTGAGCGGACATTTGCACATTCATTTTGCAGGGCTCTGGCAGTGCTTCCCCCTGTTCTTTCTTGCACAAAAGCAGAGGTAGTGGTCCTGTTACTGGGGTGTTTCCCTCCTATGGCCTCCTCCGGGTGTCCTGATGTACTGGCCTGTCTCCTGGTAGCGCCTCCATGCTATGGACACTACACTGACAGACAGAGCAAACCTTCTTGCCACAGCTCGCATTGATGTGCTATCCTGGATGAGCTGAGCCACTTACCGTCTCATGCTACCACTAGAGTGAAATCACCATCAGAATTGAAAAGTGAACAAAACATCAGCCAGGAAGCAAAGGAACTAAGAAATGATCTGTGGTCACCACCTGCAGACCATTAACAAAGTACTGAATATGCTAACAGGTCAATGGCACCATTACACAAGAAAAAAAGTAAAAATCAAATCAAACTTGCTAAAAACACGAAGATATATAGGAAGATAAAACTGGAATTAAGTATAAAATACAGCCATTAACTAACCGGGTAAGCAAGGTTAAATAAGTGAGTTAAGTGCGTGATTTAAATGATTGGATGGAGTCAGACGGGAATTCCCAATTTGCATATTCTGAACTCATTTTAATCACCACTGTATCACGGATTGTTACTTTCCACAATAATAAGTTAACACAACAACACACACCTTTCAGCTTTTCATGTTGTAAACTGGGTTTTTGGAGACCTGGAATGTAAGTTTGTCTCTAAAGCACACAAAAAAGGTTTGGACATTTTTCATATTGCAGATTTGACATTTCTTTTTTTCCAAAGAAATAATTAACACAGTCCAGCGAGCTGCAGACTGAACTGAATCAACAAATGGCGAAATGAAAAGCCGAACAACAATGCTGTTTTTTTAGACAGTCCTAGCTTACATGTAAGAGGAATTTCAACACACAGCAGTATATTCCCAGTTGAAACCAGATATTGACATACACTTTAGGGTAAAAACATTCAAAAACTTTTTTTTTTTTTACTGTTAAACATTAATTTAGAGCAAACTTTTTTGTTATAGATAAATAAATATTGAAATATCTTTTGAATTAGTTAAATGTCAGAATAAATAAACAGAGAGAGCTGTCTATTTTTTTTTATCACTTTCATTAAATTTAGGAGTACATATACATTTTTTATATTTATCTAAAAAAAATAAACAGTCTGATTTGATGTTGTACATTTTTAAAAGTGTTTGTGTTTTTATCTGAAGAGTGTGTAAATATCTGGTTTAAACTGTATATTTGATGATGTTGGTGTCTGGCTTGATTGTTAACACAAAGAGGGAGAGAGAGGAACAGAGAGGGAGACAAGAGCCAGAGCCAGCAACAAGAGCCAGGTGAGACGGACATTGTAGTCAAATGGTTGTTTTTTTTTGTGTTGGAAGAATTTCACTTATATATTTCATAATGACACTCCTTTTTCAGTCCTTACAGCTATTGTCCACTAGTGGGCAGCGTGCAGTCGGTGCTCACTGTACCTGACGTTCACGGGCATTACTCGTTAATTAAAAACGTACGTTTAATATTTCCCACTATGTTAAAAACACTTAATTTAAGCAGAAACCATTTTTTTTACATTAATAATAATTTTATTTAGGCTGTAGATAAATTTAATTTATTGATTTTTATATGTTTTTTCGATTAAAATACCTTTATTAATAGTTTTTCAAAATCGAACTCAATTAATCTGTCATATTTGATGACGAAACTTGCCCTTCGCCAACAGAAAACGTCTTTTTGCAAAAAAAAGAAAAAAAGAAGCAATTTTAGATGCGCTTTCCCCGCCCACTATATTTATTAGTACAATAGTGAGAGCTCGGCATGGGGAGTAGAGGGGTGGCTTTGAGACATTTGACTCTATTTGGAGTTGTCTGCATTACAGAGGGTTGTATGTTTTTTTTCCTTGCTCGTTTCTCACACCTCAGCTCACTGGCGGCCTGTGTCCTCTCAGCACGATGAGCGCTCTCCAGACGCAGAGGATGTTGTGCGTGTGGCTTTCGTTCTTTGCGGGAGTAACAGCAGTTTACGGTGAGTTGAGTGAGCTGATTTCTGTCTCTTCCTCCCTTTAAGGAACTCTGCTAAGACTTTAAAAAGTTATCATCTGCCAAAAAAGTGATTGTCGGTATTTGCCAGAAATGATTGCTGGTATTTAAAGTGCTGTAATCCATCAAACGTGCCTCTCATGAATGATATCAAGTCATTTGAGCCAGAAAGGTAGAAGTTGCAATCAGTTTTTGGCAAATTCTTTATTTATCCGAATAAAAGCCTAATTTGTTATCAGTGAAATACAGTCTTATTCAGGTGCACCCGAGAAAAACTAAACATATGCTTGTGCTTTAGTGAACAGAAAGAGTTTGCCACATGTGGCTGATAATTTACCAAACTGTTACCTTAAACCACAATTCACCTTGTAGCTGCAGTTTGCGGTTTAATGCTTCTTTTTTTTTTTAATCACCGCATGACACATGAACACGTCTTAGACTCGTTTTACTTGGCAATGCATTGCTAGTTTAAGAATGTTCTTAAACCTCTGCTTCATTGACACGTTTTCTTTGGCCTTCATCTTTCTGATGAAAAATGAACCAAAATTCTGGTTTCAAGCCAAAAAGTTGAATTCTTTCATTAAAAAAAAACAAGAGAATTCACACAGGCGTGAAGCAGATGATCACAAATATTCCTCTTAGTGAAAAGAATCAATTAACGTCAATTAGATCAATATAGTGCTTCTTCTCCTGGTTCCAGGTTCAAATGTCTGCACCTCCAGAGGAGCCAGCACATGCAAGCAGTGTCTGGATGTCCACCCCAGCTGCGCGTGGTGCTCCAAAGAGGTGGGGTCTCTTTTTTTTCTTTTTTTTTTTCACCCACTTCACTTCAGTTACAGGCTGAGTTTTCTGCCAGCCAGACTGGTACACGGTGGTACAGATCTCTTCATCAGCCAGTTATAATCTGGTTTGGAAGAACACTCTCAGTGGTCTCTGTGGTGAAGCCACTTCTAGTCTTTGACTTCATGCACATTCTAAAATATTTGGGTTTGGATTTGTGAACAAAACAACATGTTTCCTTCAACGTTAGAAGGACAGAAAAATGAAGGGTTTTAATCGCTTCACTGGCTCTGAGTGGGATGCTTATGTGAGTCGAGGGACTCAGAACTCAGTGGCTGACATCTTGTTAGTGTACGAGGATACAGTCATGTTTTCTATTTCAAACTAATGGGTGCAGTGATTTAATATAGTGAAATTAAGTATGGGAGTCAACATACTCAACCTTTCACTGTAATACAAGCTTTTTCAGGATGACTTCAGCCTCTACAAGAGAGGAACTGATTGAACTACTTACGGGTACAAAGTTTATTGAAGTACTAAAAGGAAACATAAGATCAGGCCATTTAAGCACTTTAGCCTTTAAATCAGTCAGATATGTTCTCCTTTCTTGAATTTAATTACAGCTAGAAATGAACCTACATTCAGATCAGTGAGACTGCTTTTCTCTTTAAAATGCTACATCTTTTTTCAGGACTTTGGCCAAGGAGTTGCTGGTCTGTCCCGCTGTGATTTGAAAAGTAATCTGCTGGTAGCGGGCTGTACCACATCAGGTCTGGAGTTTCCGACCAGCAAATTGCAGGTGATCGAGGACCGGCCCCTCAGCAACAAGGCAGCGGGGGCGACGCAAGACGTCACCCAGATTAAGCCTCAGAAAATACACATCACCCTCAGGCCGGGTGAGCACCTGCATATAAGGTTTTTTACACAGTTTCACAGGAAATGAGTGAAACTGTTCTTTCTGAGGGAACGAGAAGAACATTAAAATCAGGAAGCAGTGTTTAACTATTTCTTCATCTCACTTTCTAGATGATGCTAAGCGTTTCACAGTGAAGGTGCGCCAGGTGGAGGACTACCCCGTAGACCTCTACTACCTAATGGATCTCTCCTACTCAATGAACGACGACCTCACCCGCCTGAGGACTCTCGGCAAAGGCCTGGCGGAGGCCATGAACCGCACCACCAGCAACCTGCGCATGGGCTTTGGAGCTTTTGTGGACAAGCCACTCTCGCCTTACATGTACATCTCACCGAAAGAGGCTGTAAAGAACCCCTGCTACAGGTAAATCTAAGATAAAATCTGGTGCGGGTGTTGTTTCCCCCATAATGTTTTTCACGCTTCATAAGTAACCACCGGTGTTGATTTCAGTGGTTTCAGTATTCACGTCTGCGTGTGTTAAGTACCTGCATTACGCAGATGATGTCAGCCTTGTGAAGACATATTTAAACACAGCGTTGCTCAGCAATAAAGCGAGCAGTCTCGGAGCCTCAGCACTTGTTAAAGGCTCACAGTGGCTCCTAAGTGCTTGGTCAGCTGCTGTGAATCAGCCACAGGTAATCTACTCAGGGAGGAAGAGCATCCCAGTGCCATAACTGCAGCCAGAGGCTCCTCTGACGTTGAGTTGATGGTTCAGGGTCATTTGCTTTTCCGCTCATGTAAAGTGAGACCCAGACTGCAGGAATGTTTAGATAAAAGATAAGAAAAGTGAAGAATTTGTAGTAGGCTGCAACAGAAAGAGCGAGCGAGAGGCGGGTCCATTCACAGTAAAGACAGCATTTTATATAAATTATGAACAAAGGAGAAATCTCTTAAAGGGTTTGTTGTTTTGTTGTTTTTTCTTTTGCCCATGCCAGGTTATTTGATGGCTTTTGGATGATGCTTAACGCTGGTTGTTGGTCAAAAACTAAAATATATGAGACCAACTTTGCCCAGACCTCACCGCTCACAACTCTAGACTTATATCTTTCATCTAACAAGTGAAAGCTCCCCGGTTCAAATGTAGGAGGAGAGACAAGTCAAGAAAGGTGTCCACATGTTTGATTTCAAAGTGTGAAATCAAACATGGTGTGAATAATGGAAAAGCTGAAAGCAACTCTTTTTAAAGCAAATCTCTCCAGTTGTATGTTTGTATTTAACTACATGTGATGGTGGATATCATAAAAGCTCAAGAAAAATTTAATTTTGGTGAAAATCTGGTCAAGGTCACACCAAAAGTAAAAATCAATTAAAACTTGTATTACTTACATGTTTTTAATGACTTCTCATTAAACAACACTATAGTAGCGCTTGGGGGCTAAGCATTTGACCATGACCTTCATTGTTAGCACCTAAGGTTAGTGATAGCTTACAAATTTTTTTTTCAAGAACCACACATTTTATTTTTTCAATCACAGAAGCCAAAAATTCTAGCAAATTCTGCTCCTATTGTATAGTTAAAGATAAATACACAATTTTAGTATGTAATGGTTCAAGGTCATAGGTCAAAGGTCAGGGTCACACGGATTAGGAAAAAACTTTTTTTTCCACTGGATCATCTCCAGACTATTAGTCATTGTAGCACATAAGCGCTCTCTATATCCGAGCTCTTTTTCTTCAATGCAACACTATAGGACTTCACAGTGACAGAAAGATTAATATACTACACTAGATTTCCATTTTAACAATGCTGACATCAACATAAAGCATCATAGTTTTAGTATAGGCCTTGCTTTTCAGGGGGGGCTCGCACTCTTGAACACTCGTGTTTATGTATGTATTACTTAACATTAAAATACCAGTGGTGTCAAAAATTTGAAAATATATTTAACAAGTTTGTAAGGGATATCTAAACAAGAAGAAATCTACAGGTAAACCGCACTTTGTAAAGATGTTGCATTTAATTTCATAACAAAATTGTAGTTGTTGTAATTGAATGACCTCTGAACACGTTTGCTTACTAAGCATGCTTTTTGCACATGTATTATATTGTGCATAAATATTGTTCTTGAGGGTGATGATGGGTGGAGATGTCATCAGTTATTGGAGTTGACACCACTTTTGGTTGAACCCCAATGCTGTCTGTCGAAGTAAACATTTAATTTCTCTTTACTTGGCAGCATTAATACCACCTGTCTGCCACAGTTTGGCTACAAACACGTCTTGTCTCTGACGGAGGAAGTGGGCCGCTTCACGGAGGAGGTGAAGAAGCAGATGGTGTCCAGAAACCGAGATGCCCCGGAGGGAGGCTTTGATGCCATCATCCAGGCTGCTGTGTGCAAGGTGGAGAGGCAGAATGCACGAGCGCACACGTTTCCCCATCTCACAGACATAACTTTTGATTTGGTTTGGCATTCTTTTTCCTCCTTTGTCACGGATACCTAAGCTCAGAAATATTTAAAGGCTGGGTGGTAAAATTAAGTTAATCACAAGGAGGTTTGCTGAGGTTTTCCGTTTGAAAAGAACTGAAAAATTCTTCATTGTTTACTTTCCTCTTTTTCTGTTACCCGGTTTGATGGGAACCAGGAGCAGATCGGCTGGCGTCCAGATGCTTCCCACCTTCTGATCTTCACCTCAGACGCAAAGACTCACGTGGCTCTGGATGGTCGTCTGGCTGGAATCGTGCAGCCCAACGATGGACGGTGCCACCTGAACTCTAATAATATTTACAGCAAGTCTACAACCATGGTTAGTGCATTTTAAAGCCGGGTGTTTGTGTGCACAGACAGCAATGAAAGGGAAACCGTGGAAGCGGTATGTGCTAACTTCATTGTCCTTTGGTCACCACAGGATTACCCATCTCTTGCTCTGATAACAGAGAAGATGTCAGAGAACAACATCAACCTTATCTTTGCAGTCACCAACCCTGTGGTTGCCCTTTACCAGGTGAGGAGCTCTGCGGTGGACACCGATTTGCTTATGTTATAACATAATTGCTCATAAAACAGGCAAAAAACCTAAAAATGCAAACATACACTAAGCATTTTTTTTTTCATATAAAAACAAAGCTCATCTTTTACCATGAAGTAGTGTTCTCAGAGAAGTCCACTAAACCTCACTGAAAAATTCTTGGATGCTGCATTGGAAATCACTGTTTGCACACTACTCAGACACCAAAGGAGACAAAGTCAGTTTTTCCAAAACTGGAAACACTACTACATCCAACTTTTGTCAAACACTAATTTATACATAGTTTTGGCTACTGGATGGAAACTATTACATGTCGAGTCAAGTAGCTTTTATGAATACAGCACATTTAAAAACAACAGGAGCTGACCCACAGAGCTTCTCAGTAAAGTTAGTATTAGCAGGAAATTACATTTGAAAACATGGAATCAATCAAAGGATTCAAACTGATAAATGAAAGAAAAACTTGACTGTAAAGTCACAAAAAGATAACTGGGTATGCGCAACGTTCATGCACTAATAGCACATGCCACAGTTATATAATGCATTTTGGATGTTTCGGTTTTCACACATTTGCTGTAACTTGCAACTGTAAATATGCCATTCGGCTCTCTAAAACAGTTGCAAGAAACCACAGAAGCTAGCGGAAAGAGTGGTTTAATCTCTCAGTGGTCTCTAAATAACCACTATTGGTTTTTCTTTTTGCACTTGCTCTGCAGTTTACTGTCTCAGAAAACAACTGAAAAAACATAGAAATAGTTTAGCATTAGTTTTACTTGCAATTTAAATTACTGTTTATAATTTTCTGTAGCATGGAAGAAGGTCCACCAACTGCCTGGGGCCTTTCTGTGTGGAGTCTGTGGGTTATCTATGGATACTCTGGCTTCCTCCCACAGTCCAAAGTCATAGGGTGGCTGTAGCTTAGTAGGTAGAGCAACCTACTATTATTACTACGACCAAATATTGGGAAGGTCAGTGGTTTGATCCCTGGCTATTGTAGTCTACATGCCACAGGGTCAGGGTTCAGTTGCTTTCTGATCGGTTCATCAGAGTCTGAGTGGGTGTAAATGTTCGATAGAAAGCACTTTGTAGCAAGCTGTTAAATCCATTGGAATGAATTAACTAATGACAATTTAGTAAAATATCATCTTGACAGTAATGATTTAATATCAAATAATTGGTAATCTTTATTTGGTGGGTGTTAGATTGGTGCATTCTATGTTTGCAACTAATGAGATGTAGATGACATTAGCAGCTATTGATAAACGATTAAAAGACTCTCTGATGATGCAGGATTAGAAAAGTCTCTCTGTCTGTTTGCATTGTAGAACTACAGTGAGCTGATTCCTGGCACCACAGTGGGAACGCTGTCCAATGACTCGGGAAATGTTATTCAGCTCATATTAAAGGCGTACAAAGTGAGTGCAACACACACGCACATGCAGACACACATGCTTACACATCTGTGGCGAGACAGTGTTTGAGGGGATGACATGTGCTTGTTGACACACACCCATAGCATGTGAGTCATACGCAGTGTAGAGCTTAGGAGAAATTCCCCAGTGGCTGAAGTGTGAAGCTGACCAAATGTAGGAGGTTTCATTATTTATGTTGAATGTGGGTTTATTATGTAGGACAGCAGGTGAATGAGCTGAAAAGTAATTCTAGCTGTTTGAGGTGCAATATAAACTCAAATATTATGTCATTAGAAAAGTCAGTAAGATGTGATGTATCATTTGCTATGAGTTACTTGTTTGACTCATATTTAAGTGAAGAAAATGACCCGTCTTTAAAAACCACCTCCTATGTGTGCACGTTTGTGTTTCCTGCTTTTTTTCTCTTGCCGTCAGAAAATTCGTTCCAAGGTGGAACTGGAGCTGCAAGGCGTCCCAGAGGAACTGTCTCTTTCCTTCAACGCCACCTGCCTGAATGGAGAGGTCATTCCTGGCCTCAAATCCTGCTCTGGCCTCAAAATAGGAGATACGGTTAGTTCTTCTAGACTTTGCACTGCAGCTACAAGGTTTGGCTTCATGTTACAGAGATGTGGCTGTACATCTATCTGTGGTTAGTATAGCAAAATCACCACAATGTGAGTTGGAGTGGAGTTCCCATTTCCATATTTTTATTTTTGGACACTAATAAAGCAGCTCTGGTCTTTACCACGTTCTAAATCATTAGATAAACAGCAACACATGATATATTACACCATTGATATTTCCTGAATAAAAACATAAGTTCTGTGTAAAAAAACAAAAACAACAAACAAACAAAAACTAAGCATACCCCATTATACATTAGTTTCTATCATCATGACCACCTCCTTAATTGAGATTTTCAAACCTTTATTCATATAGAGCTTTGTTAAGCACCCCCCCCCCCCCCCCCCCCCCTTCTTATAC
>VUQR01014472.1:0-28412 GCA_015108515.1 Hemichromis elongatus | reverse complement strand
CTGTGCTCTTTGGCAGGTCTCTTTCAGTGTGGAGGCTCGTGCTCGTGGTTGCCCATCAAAAAAAAAGAAAACCTTTATCATCAAACCTGTGGGCTTCAAGGACGCCCTCTCCATCACCGTCACCTTTGAGTGCGACTGCAAGTGCCAGGCCAAAGCCCAGCTTGATAGCCCCAAATGTAGCAATGGCAATGGCACCTTTGAGTGCGGGATATGCCTGTGCCACCCAGGTCGCTTAGGACCACATTGTGAGTGCGCCGAAGGCGATTACAACCCTATGGCGCAGGACCGCTGCAGTGGACCTGCAGGATCCGGAGGACCTCAGTCTGCTATCTGCAGCGGTCGTGGAGACTGCGTGTGTGGCCAGTGTGTGTGCCACAGCAGTGACTTTGGGAAAGTCTGGGGAAAGCTGTGTGAGTGTGACGACTTCAACTGCCTGCGCTACAAGGGAGAACTCTGCTCGGGTAAGGCCTCGTGAGTTACAGTAAGAAAGACATGCAGACTTCTTGTGTATTTACTTTACTTTAGGATTTTAAATGAATGAGTATTAATCAGTGATGTGCTTAAGGGTCAACAGTTTAGACCACAGACAAACATTACAACAGTCTAATGTAGTCTGATATTCCCAATAAATATTCAATTTCCTGCTGTAGATTCCACAAACATCACAATTTTGTAAACATATGTGATTGATCTTTAATTATTAACCAGTATTTGCTTTTCAAAGAAAGACTACAGATGGGATAAGCTCTGTTCAAGGATTAACTGTAAAATGTTACATTGGGGTTTAATGAGGGCAGCAACTAGTGCAGGAGAGATTGTATGTGCTGTACTTTTTTCCATTATTATTTTTTGCTTGGCACAGTGGTCTGTGAAGTTGTTGGCAAACAACTGATGTATACCCAGCCAAGAGATAGCCTTACCCATAGCTATTCCCCCCCAAAAGCTGTAGTGGGTTAAAATGACCCACTGACTTCTGTTTTGATTTTTCTGCATGGTTGTGGTAGAGTTCTGTAGAATGCGTGCACCCTTTGTAGCTGAGGTCGTTTGTCCCTTTCACCACACTGACTTGCCACCCACCTCATCTGGGAAGAATTATATACAATAAAAACTCTCCCCTCTGGATATGGGCTACATTCACAATAAACATCTGGTTTGGTGTATTTGCACTATGTGTGAGTGTAAGCTCAGGTTTTATGTTTGTGTCATCCAAACCTTTTGTACTAAAGAATTTGAAAGGATTCATGAACACACAACAAAACGTACTGATGGTGATTTTCTTCAACACAAGAGACTTTGTGTCTTTGTTGTGGTTCAGATTTTCAAACAGTGGGGTGATTTTATCACTTTACTTTTTATTACTTTCAATCTTTTAGTGTTTTTAAATAAAAACCATGCTGCTGAGTCAAAATCATGAACGTATCAGAATGATATCACATGCCGTCATTATAAAAAAAATTGCCTAGATTTTTAAGAAAAACTGCATATGAGAGTAAGCATCACTTTATTTTGTTCTTAGAAGTCTGATGAAATGATCAATCTCATGTCATTAATGCAGTGCTCACATCTTGTTAATTCCAAACACCATTTATTAGGACCCAAGCAGTAAAAATCCAACATGTAATCAATTTTTGTTGCTTTTCCTTAAACTGAAGCCATCATTACCAGCATTTAATCCCTTTAATATTTAATTTGAATACTTTGATAACATCCATAAGCTGTTTATATGAGTGTCTCTTGCAGAAACAAAGTAAGAATAAAGTTTTCTTCGTTTGTTTTTTTTGCTGTATTGTTTGCAGACAGCTTAGCATAAAGACTGAACACAGGGGGAAAGGTTAGCCAAGTGCAGAGATCACAAATACTCCTATCAACACATCTAAAACTTACTTAATAAAATGTTTTATTTTTACCATTTTCAATTTGTGCCAAAAGAAAATTAAAAACAACAGCTGCAAGGACATCCAGGCTAGCTGTAGTTTTTTTTTTTTTGCTTTTTGCTTTTTGCTAACAAGCAAGCTAAGCTAAGTAAGCTATCAACCCTGGACTCCATACTTAGTGAACAGTGTTCAGAATGTTATTGTTCTTCACACAGTTTTAAATTTGTTACATTACATTTTTATACATTCAGTTTAGTGTAATTTAGTTTCCAGCGTGGATTTAATTACTTTAGTTTCCTTTTTATAATTTAGTCCATTGTTTGTTTGTTTTGATATGACGGAATTTTTATATAAATGCAACTTTTCATATCATGTAGACATTGTGTCATTAAACATATGCCCTAGTACCTCCTGATGCTATTTAGGTTAAATTCATTTGCTAAGCAGGTTGTATTATGTAGTTTTTAGGTAGAGCTCGTATGCCACTAAACTATCCATCCCTGTCTCTACTGGTCTCACAAGGAAATGTTTTCCTGTGCACCCCAAAGTCCATAGAGTAACATGAAAATACCTTTATTCTTACTCATTGGCTGGTGGCGTGTAATGATGCTAAAAATAAACTCATGTTTGGCCAAGAGGGAGAGTACTGGAAATGTTCAGAGACTATGTGTGTGCAGAACATAGTCTTCTGTTGTCTTGAAATATCTTATTCAGTGTGTGGACCATTATTTTTTTCCTCCACAGAATGATCTAATTAAAAGCTAGAGGTCCTGTGGCCATGTGATAATGACAGTTTATCCGTGGATCATCCTTTATCCAGCTAGACTGTGCCAAGCAGCTTCCTGTGTCATTGTTTATCTGGGCATTGTTTTTTGTGGTGGAAAGCCACAATGTTTTTGCTCTGTCACTCTTACTGGCATGTACGCTCACATTCACACAGAGTTTCGTGGAATAACAACAAGACAATGTGTACAAATTTGCTCAGATATGCGCTTCATCACGCAGCCAAAAATAAAAGCAATGCAGTCACCGCAGACAAACAGTGAAATAGTTTTTTAAACTCTAGCAGTTTAATATTCCACTTCTGGTTTCCAGTGTTTCCAGTGTAAAGTCATGAACTTACAGGACCACTGAATGTCTGCAGGAAATAATACTTATTTTTAACTAGCTACAATTAAAAAGTCTTCTAATTGTTGGGGTTTTTGCTGGATTATTGTGGCATCTTTTGTTGTAATTTAGTGCTATATAAATAAAATTGAATTGAAATTGAATTAAACCTTTAAATTTAATTCAAGTAAGATTTCTGGCTATTATTATTGCCATAAAATGCTAGCTTGACCTCAGCATGCCTGCTATGGAGGCTATGTTTGAAGTGTTCGAAGGCAAAGCAACATGATAAAAAATGTTCAGGGTATAGAGATGAGTCCACAAATGGGGAAAAGGGGATTGTATGACACAGGTTTGTGGTCAGTTCAGTCATAATCACTTAACAAGCAGTGGCCAGCCAGCACTAACTCATGCTGACCACCTAAACAAGGTCCACCCAATTGCATTTATTTTACATTTCTGAGTTTGTAAAGGTACCATGTGCCCACCAGATTATAACATGGTGCATAATATTATTTTTCTAATAATAAAGCCATGGAAATAATGAGTTTGTGTAAGTTGTGTAAGTTTTTATTAAAACTTGGAACAAAATAAATACATTTGTGTAAGACACTGTGTAAACAATATGAAAACATTACACTGAGTAACTCTTAATAGAATTGTTTGCATATTTTGATGCCAAATAATTGAAGTTGCAATAATTCCAGATGCCAAAACACTCCTTCTTCCTCAACCCGTGCCACGCCCTGTTTTTCACATAAAATTTCTTGTCACATTGTCCTCCTCTTGTTTTTTGTTTATTCTCAGGCCACGGTGTCTGCAACTGTGGCTTCTGCCAGTGCGCACCAGACTGGCAGGGTGAGAACTGTAACTGCTCCAGACGTACAGACACTTGTATGTCCAGCCTGGGCCTCCTGTGCAGCGGCAGGGGTCAGTGCATATGCGGAGCCTGCGAGTGCACGCAACCAGGTGCCTACGGAGCCACGTGCGACAAGTGTCCCACCTGCCCCGACGCCTGTACCATGAAGAAGTGAGTGTGCAAACACGGAGTTTTAATGCATGCTGTAAATTTAGCTCCTTGAAATCAACTGATGGCCCGATTGATATTTTATATCTTAATAGGGAGTGTGTGGAGTGTAAGCACTTCAAGAGGGGCAAACTGATTGAGGACAAAACCTGCTCTCGAATCTGCAAGGATGAGATTGTTCTTGTGGATGAATTAGGTGAGAAGTTTGTGGTAATGATTACAAGACTTTTATTTTGGCACTACTGGTTAATGTTAATAATGATTCCACAAATGCACAAGGTGTCATTTTGTGCAACTTGTAATGTAATGTAATCATTTTTCACGCAGAGCTCCATGACACAAATGCGGTGAACTGCACTTACAAAGATGAAGATGATTGCGTGGAGCGTTTTCAGTATTATGAAGATGCCAGTGGCAAATCCATCCTGTTTGTTGTCAAAGAGCCAGGTAAGAAACCTCATTAGTGTTGATAAGAGATACAAAGATTGATGTTTTTTGGCCCATGCTGCTTTCTTATGTTTTTCTGCAACTGAGACCTCTCAGTGCCAATTTTTACTGATTCTGATTTTCTTTCTAAGAACTATGTTTAACAGCAAAGAAAAAGTAAAATTTGTTTGATACAAGATTTTATTTTCATAATAAAAGAATGTTGAAACTTTACAATGTTACCCAAACTGTAGTAAGTTACAGGACCTTCTCCTACTAAAAAAAATGAAAATAGAGTGCTCTGCTGCTGGAGAAAGGTACGAATAATTAAATGAAAATGAACTGCTGCAAATCCACCATTTACCTGACACACACACGACTGTACAAAACTAAAGCAACAAGAGATTTACAGAACATCACATCACTTTCCAGTATATTTATAACTTCCCCAAATAACAGGACATTCAGCCTTGTATCATTTTCCTTAAAACTGCTTTGCTCTTTTGCTCATACCGAGGCTGCTAGCTTGCGGATGGCCTGTGACTGGCTCTGAGCTCTAGCCAGTATTAGCCTCTTTAAAGTGCCTATTGTAGCTAGGTATGGTTAATACCTAGTTGGTTAATAGTATCCGATTAGGACAAACTTGTGTCTTCACTCATGTTAGTGTGTGATTGTGGGTCCACTGTGTACGTGTTGTGTATGCATGAAAAGGAAGAGTAATCCGATTCCATTCCCTAGTGAATACATTCATCTCGACTGTTAATTGTTAATTTAATATTACAGGTTAGAAATATTAATCGGAATGTTGCCTTTTGTTTGCTGAATGTGCTACCAGATGTTATCAATACAAATGCTGAATAGATGAGAATAAACCTGCAACAACAAACTTTCACCATCATCTGCATTTTTTAATTTCTGGCAAAACTTTTTGGTGGTTTTTCTTCACCCAAGTACAAGCTGTCACTTCCCCGATGCCTGCTCTCTCACTTGTTAAGTGGCCAAATAGAAAAAGTGTGGGGCAGTAAAATAGCTTTCTGCCCTCAGAGAAAATCTGTACTTGGTTCTACCTTTAATGAATGTGTGTGTTTAATTTAAGCACAACTGGGTATCAGAGAAATACACCACAATTTGCCTTGAACATGGGGCACCCTGCCGTGTCAAAGAGGGCTGTAAATAGCTGCCCAGCTCCTCCGGGAACATGCTGACTATACATATCATAGAGAGAATGCCCTCTCGTGCTCTCCTCTTCAGGATATGGAAGAAAATAAGTAAGCACAAGAGCAGCAAAGAAAAATTTCAAAGGAAATGTGAAGCTGTATCACTCACCCTTACAAGCTGACTAAGCTTCTTTTTTTTTTTTTTAAAATGAGACAACATAAGAAAAAGTTGGTAAATCCCATTCATCTATAATGTCTTAAATTACCAGCCAAGAGTGATGTCCATGTAAACTTTGATGGGCTACAAGCATTAAAGGGTCAGCTGAAGAGCAGGAAGTAAAGCTAATTTAGAATGACAGAAACAGGAAGATGAGAGCAGCTTTGATGTTGGTCGTAAAAGTTCATCCTTGTTGCTTCGGTTGCTTAACACTGCTTTTCAGATGCATATGTGCATTTAACCACACGCTATACAAATACACCGACATTATAAGGAACCTATAGAGCAGGGGTGGACAACTCCAGGCCTCGAGGGCCGGTGTCTTGCAGGTTTTAGATATCACCCTGGGTCAACACACTTGAATCAAATGATTAGTTCATTACCGGGCCTCTGGAAAACTTCAAGACATGTTAAGGATGTAATTTAGCCATTTAAATCAGCTGTGGTGGATCAAAGACACACCTAAAACCTGCAGGACACTGGCCCTCGAGGCCGGTGTCCTGCCATAGAGCATTACAGGCCTATGGGCATTCTCACTGTTAAACATCTTGGTATCTTTCATTGTTTTGGGGTTGTCCGGTGTATCCAAGCATACCACATTTATTCACTGCAGCATATAGAACTTTTTTTATGACAAAACTTCATGGCAGAAGGTAGGCTTGCATCAGATGGCACTGCAAATAAAAAGTTAAAGCTCCAAATGTTGATTCTGTTTATCTGGACGTAGCGTTTTCAGTGGGAGAAACGTTTCGTCACTCATCCAAGTGACTTCTTCAGTCTCAGCTGACTGCAGGTTTCCCCAATCTTATAAACAGTACATTTGCATAATAAGTGAAACCAGCCCTCTGAAGGAACAATGGGTTGGGAGGGAGTTCCTTCATCATGATTATGCAATCATATTCTCATGACCACTGATCAACAACCACTGATCAATGGACCTCCCAGCCCATTGTTCCTTGAAGTCACTTGGATGAGTGACGAAACATTTCTCTCACTGAAAATGCTACATCCAGACGAACAAAATCAACTTTTGGAGATTTACTTACCTGGATGATTGAGAATGCATCAAGATGTAAAAAGTTAAAGCTAAATATCAGACTGAGACTCATCAGGTGACCAGAAAATAAATGAATATTGGATGAATGGATGCTGAATGGATGGTTTATTCATCCTCAAGGAGAAATTCACATAAATATTTGTACGTGTGATTAGTAATAATTCGTTACACATTTCTGTGAAGCTTGAAAAATTTTTTGAATGTGTCATTTTTTATGCTGAGAACTCTACATTTAGGACTGTATGGGTGTGGTTGAATAAAATTTTGATTACCTCATATCGTTCATCACATTTTGGCTCTGATGTATTTTAAGTTCATCAGCTTTTTTGATTGAGTCACATCCACTTTAAATGACCAAGTCAACCCCAGTGGAAAAATAAAGAGCTAGAAGTTTCTCATGTGAAATAACTCATACTGTATGAACTTTTGCAGACCTGTTTTTGGAGCAACATTGCACACTGGGGACTAATTAAGCCTCAAAACTTGTAGCCAAAACATTAGTGAACTACTGTAAGAGACTGAGAAAGTTATAAAAGACACAAATTCCCAAACCTTACAGTAAACCTTACAACTAGAGTCCCCCTAGTTGACTGTAAAACACACTTGGGGGGGGAATTATTGAAGAGAAATTCAGCTAAAGCTAGTCATGGGAATAAATGGGCGAGGCTAGCAAATGTGATGAGTTGTTTTGGAGTGGTTCATGTCCGTGACTCTTTGAAGGAGCTAGTGCTCGTTGTTGTTCGACATCGTGCAAATCAGAGTACTGGAGAGTTTTGCCAGACCACAGTGAGGGAGGAGAGGATTGTGGCCTTGCTGTTAGACGTTACTGTTTTCCACTTTGGCCCATCTTCCACTCTTCTCTCTGGTCTTAAACAGCCTGTTCAGCACTGTTATGCTTGCCTTGTTCTGTTCCATCATTTGAAAACCTGATGGCAATTAGAAAACTGTCAGTCATGAAACGGAGATGAAACACTGTTTTAAAATCATTTCCTCTGGCCTGACCTCTGGTTTATCTGCTCATTCCTTTATCGCTTCCTCGTTCTGTTTAGACTGCCCCAAGGGTCCAGACATTTTGGTGGTGCTTCTGTCAGTGGCAGGAGCCATTTTATTCCTGGGCTTGGCCGCTCTGCTTATCTGGAAGCTGCTGGTTACCATCCACGACAGACGGGAGTTTGCCAAATTTGAGGAAGAACGCGCTCGAGCCAAGTGGGAAACAGTAAGTCAATGTGGCTCTGAAGTAGTGAGTTTTAAAACTGCAAGTGTGATATTTGTTTAATATTATCATGGAAAGCACTGAGGATTCAACGCATTCATATCAGAAGTGGTACCTAAAAATCTTCCCTTCACAATCTTTGCACACACTCAAGTATGCAAACATGCCTGCACCTTCCTAGACACACACTCACAGACACACACACACACACAAAGCCCACACACGCAGTGTCTTGCTCCCGTTTTCTGAAGATGTTTTTTATTATTTCTGTTACATGCTGTTACTACCAGCAGAACAAAAAAGCAGCCAACGGAAGGGCTGGGTTTAAATTAGCCAGCGCTAATCAGCCTTTACTGGTAATAAGCCTGTTTGTGGCCTAAAGAACACAGCTAAATCCCACAGGCCTCAAACCACAAGGAATCACGGTAGGTTTAAGTTGCTCACAACTAACACAAAGCCACACACTCAAGTTAGCATGTCTGATGGGTGTCATGCTTAAAGGATGACATGAAATAGCTATTTTAAATCCGAACTTTTCTATTGTGTCATTACCATAAACCTCGCCTTGACTCGTATCTCCTCTTGTGTGTTTGACTAACAGGGGCACAATCCTCTTTACAAGGGAGCGACATCAACCTTTACGAACATCACATACAGAGGAAAAGACTGACGCTACTGAACAAAGATGGAGAATAAAGGATGGAAATAATGCACTTCTACAATCCTCTCTGAGATGGCAGCGAATCATGTGCAGGCCTCTACTGTCACACAATAATTAATAATTATTTGCTTGTAAATATGTAGAAATCATTCCGAGGAGACATTTTATCAGGGATTTTGACACGAAACACCCGCCTGTACTACGACGTTAGATAAGGTGTTTGTTGTTTTGTTTTGAATGAGAAGTGTTTTGTTGTGCAGCCCATAATAAAGGTTTAGTTCTCCAAAAATAGCTTTTTGTCCATCTGTTGAGAGCCTGCTGAAATTGTAAACGTTGAAATCAAGAGGACAAAATTTAACGAGAAGCTCAAAGACAGTGCAAACGTTTAAGGGAATATGTTTGGGTTTTCTTTGTACATATTAATTTTGTTATCTTTGTTGTTTTTATTGGAATTTCAGAAGTTTGCAATATGAAAATGTGAAAGTGAGGTCAGAGGTCATATGTGACAGGATATTTGGATGAAGATGCTAATGTGATCATTAGAAACCCCATATACTAGTATTATATACTACATGGTGCCAATGCAACAAAAAAAAGACAGCAGAATTTTAGGGCAGTCATTTTATGAAAGTTTGATCTTGTTTGACCTTGAAGAAGTCAAACAAGATCAAAAATCTGGATATATCATCATATGTCATTTCCTATATACCCATATGTTGTCAATACAAGCAATGGAAGTAAGAAACATAGATTTCAATTCAATTCAATTTTATTTATATAGCGACAGATCACAACAACAGTCGCCTCAAGGCGCTTTATATTGTACAATTGTACATACAGAGAAAACCCAACAATCATATGACCCCCTATGAGCAAGCACTTTGGCGACAGTGGGAAGGAAAAACTCCCTTTTAACAGGAAGAAACCTCCGGCAGAACCAGGCTCAGGGAGACGCGGCCATCTGCTGCGACCGGTTGGGGTGAGAGAAATTTAAATAACTCTATATAGTCTTATTACCACTTTGACCTTAAGATCCCTCTGTTGACCTTTAGATTAATGTCAGAGGTCAAAACGTTTTGTCAATTTTCAACCAATATATCATTATGTTGACTTTGAAGACCTTGGTGAATATAAGCCAAATTTTACTGGATTGTTAACTTAATCCAAGCCTACACCCCTAAAAAGTTTTATCAGAATTCAATCAAAACTTTTCTAGCCATCGTGTTTACAGAAAAAAAAAAAGGCATTTAAGATTTGAGTGCAATATACTTCCAAGTGTAGCGGTGGTCAAGCATCCAAAAATAACATCAACATTAACATTGAATTGAAAACTCTTCACAGAATTTCCTGTTTGTTTCACCCGCAAAGATAAACTGCCACCATGTGGTTTGGACTAAACTGAAAATTTCTTGTGCGTAGAGAGTTAATATAATTTTCTTTTAGGATTTGAAACATGATTTTTAGTCATTCTTTGGAATGCACTGGATGTTATAAGCACGTAATTTGAGACAGATAGATAGATAACTCTTTATTGTTATTGCACAGCCATACATAGTACAACAGTACAACGAAATTGGAACATTAGAGATAAAGAAAGGCATGTTAAAAAAAAAGTCTTCAACCATAGATCAGTGGGGCCTGTGTGCTCACAGCACCTGCGATTGTTGTAATAGCGACATCCATTCTAATAAATATCGAAATACTGATTCAAAAGTAGAAAAAACTGTTTGAAACCAAGCTTTGAGAGCAAGTAAAGGCAGAACACTGACTAATTCCTTCTGTTTTTATTTGTAAATGTTAAAAATGTGATGAATGATATTGAGAAAAAACACACAAAAACAGACAATCAGACAACTGCTTTTCTACAAAATTCATTTTATTTACAGCCATCGGGTAAAATTATTGTCTTTTATTAGTCTTTATTATCCAGAAGTCCATTGCTGTACACTCAGTCTGCACGTGCATCAGCTTAAAAGGATATTTTCTCTTTTTTCATGACAATAATTATTACAAATCTATTATCATAATTATTAGTGTAATTAAGTCATCCTCAACTCTCACTTGAATTTGCGGGGCTTTTTGAATGCAGCGCACTACTCACATCTCCTTGACTTAAAACTACAGGTTTAATTTGCTCGTTGGTGTGCAGAGTGCAGTATATCTGTTAACAGAAGCCAATATGGAGACAGAGAGAAAGAGAATAAGTAAAAACATGTCCCAGCTGACTAGCCTCTGACAAAGCCTGTAAAGCTATTTAGCGCCACCAAATGGAAGAAAGAGGAAACAATCTGTGAGGTGGTTAAAGAGATACATAGAAAGAAACTAATTCACATGTACAGATATGACTTCAAGCTGACTTTACTAACTTTAAGCCTCCATTAGAGTAAATTCCACAGCAAAGACTGTAGATAAAAGATGGACTTATACACCATGATGTCACCCGTTGCCTTTGGACTCTGCATTTCAAAGCCTCGACTTTAGCATTTTGGCCAGTAACCAAGTTTGGGGGGTTAATTTGAGCTGGAAGTTAACATAATGGACAAAATGATTAAATGCTAAGCTATCAGCTAAGGTTATCAAGTATTGTTCACAAGCTGCATCAATGAACAGCACAGCTGCATTTTCATTTTTTAACATTTCATGCTGGCTTTGTTTTTCACCTTTGGAGGTTACTGCTTCATTTGAAATAGTTGTTTTCCAAAGTTTTTTTCAGATGCCCCCTGTAGTCATTCTGTCTGCCCAGCAGCAGATCTGTGCTCCGCAATTTAACGAAACAGTGGTTTAAATCAAACCACAGCTGTGACTGGTTTAAACTGCAACTTAAAATGAAAAGCTAATGAAAAAAAACAAAAGCACCTCAGCGTTCACATTAGTGTTTTTATCTTTTTCTTGAGAGTGTCTGGACCCACTGCATGTGGATTCCTGACACTGAGTTGACAAAAACAGCCATCAATATAATTCTTTTTGATTGTTGAGATCTTTCAAAACTATCTGCACAACTCGGCACTAACTGACTTATACCTACTGACAAAATACACAATTCAAAGGTGGTTATTGACCAATTACACAACTGAAATTGGACAATGAAGCCGGTCATTTCAAAGTGTTATTTTGAAGGTCTCCTGAAGCAGCAGAGATTGACATGAAAAAAGGAAGTAAAACTACCATCAACCTTAGTGCTTCCATTGTGATTAAGAAGTTACCAGTAATGATAGTAGAAGTAGTAGTATTAGCAAGTGTGATCGCCTCTATAAAAAAAGAGGTTTGGGCAGTTTGAAGGTATGTTAACACAATTCCACATTTTTCCCAGGAGCAGACATCCCACCAAAGGTTAGACCATGCAATGCTCATTGGCATTACCAAAAACCCAAGAGATACACCTCAGACTCTACAGGCCTCGGACAGCATGTTAAAGTTGATGAGAGTGCAATTAGAAAAAGACTAATCAAGTATTACTCATTTGGAAGGGCTGTTAGGGGAAAAGATCTTCTATCTAAAAAGATCAAGCAGACACAGCTTAGGTTTGCAAAGTTGCATCTGAACAAACCACCAGACTTCTAGAACAATGTCCTTTGGAGCAACAAGACCATAATGGAAATATTTAACCATGATGCACCACGACACGTTTGGTGAAAACCAGACACAAACTATCAGGGCAAACATTTCATACCATGTGGGAGCACAGTGATGGAAGGGTGATGATTTGGGATTGCTTTGCATTAGAAGGGACTGGATACTTTGAAGTCATTGAGGCAACCATTAACTCTTCCGTAATCCAATGTATTCTAGAGTTAAATATGAAGCCATCTGTCCAACAGTTAAAACCTGGCTGAAATTGGACAATGATCAATAGCACATCAGCAAATCTACAACAGAGTGACAGAAAAAGAAAAGAATGAAGGTGTCGCAATGACCCAGTCAAAGTCCAGACCTCAACCTGACTAAAATGCTGTGGTGGGTTGTGCAAACAAAAGTCCAGAAACCTAAAGGAATTGAAGCAACATTGCAAAATAAAACATTTACTTCATTTACTTGAATACATAAGGTAAGTTCATTTGCAGTGATAATAAGAAATTAACCACACACAAAATACAGTGTTAAAAATGTACTAACCTCATTCATCAATTTGGAAAAAAAAAAAAATACAGATTTCGTTGGTGTCATTTAATTTGTGGTGATTTGATGCATCTGTTTAATTTAGGAATCAATGCACATTTCAGGCAAACAACTAAATGCATTAAATTATCCTGTAAGCTAACAAAAATATTTTGTCCATGCAGGAACTAGTTTGACTTTAGTGGTTGAAAGCAGCTCTCAGGAAAACCTTTTAGGGCCCCTTTTGGTGTGGAGACCTGGGAAATGATCGATTTCACCCGGTTGTAATCCAATCTTGACTACAGTACTGAGTCCGTTTTGGGGGGGGCGTACATTATGTGGTAAACCGGCGCACTGGAAGCATCACTGTAAAAGGTCTCCTGGGAGCTCACTGCGGCCTTACTGCGGGAGGTTATGATCTTTTCTTAAGCATTAAAATAATGGACTGTAACGAGATGGCTCCTACCGGTGCAAGCATTACACCGCTCTGTAACGATAAAAGGAAGACCGAGTGAAGCAGAAATGTGACAGCACTTGTCAGGAGACTTCAGAGCACTGACAGCTCCCGGTTTGCCCGTGCAGGGGCACCAACACGGACGAGGAAACCCCGAGGATCACGGCCTCCTGTCCGGATGACACCAACAGGAGCCAGCCACACTGGTCTTTATAGCTAGCATTAGCTAAGCTAACAAATGTCTTCCCTGATTTCGAAAGAATTGTAAATGGATAACTTAATACAGACAACTTTATTTAAGATGCGGGGAGCTCGGGGGTGTTAAGGAGTTTGCTGTCGCCGGTTGGACGGATAACATCCTTTCTGGGATTGTGAGTGGCTGTGAAAACTGCAAAAGCTTCTCCAGGTGAGACTTTTACTGTAGCTGACATTAGCGCGATTCATCACTTGACCCTAGCTAGTTTGGGCTGTGTAGTTGGTTCAAAGCCTACATTTTATCGGCAAAGATTGAGTCGTTCTGCCGATTGGCATATGGTAAACTGACAGTTGATGGGAGCGTATCGCGTTTGTGTTGTTGTTACCAGGATTTTGATTAGCACCGTTAGCTTTAGCCAAGTTTGGCATTCCTCGTCCACTCGATCGGTCAACAGTATCGAAACGGTTTTTTCACCAACTTTTATCAAGCTGGTTTTGCTGAAAGGCTGCTTGAATTGGAGAGCTATGAGCCCAATGGATTGCTTTTGAGGTTTAGATTGAACTAGATAGTATTTCTGTTTAGGTAACTTATGCTTTCTAGGATTGTTTTGATATACAAGTGAACGGGCTTGCTGGGCTGCCTGCTCAAAAATGAATGTAATTATTTTATTATTATATTCTTTGGTGGTTTTAAGCTATGACATGTCTCGTATGTGCTCTGAGATTTAATTTTATTTTGTCCCTTTTTGCTCTTTGGTTTTGTTTTGTTTTTATTTCTTGAAATTAATTTCAGGGTGTCATCACTTTAAGGAAATTTTCCCTGGTGTTTGTGTTTTGAGGACAGGTTCTCTTTGAACAGCAGGCTGTCAAATTTGCTGACCGAATAAAGGCCTAGGCTACCAGGAAAATGTGACAAGAGGTGTTACATTTTCCCAGTGAGACCTCAAGCTTGTTGGGTCACTTGCCCAAATCAAAAAGAATGATATACATTGAATTGTGTGACACTAACTCAAACCAGGTCTTAAATATTTGTGGCTCAGGAGGTAGAGCAGATCGTCCACCAATCAGAAGGTCAGTAGTTCAATTCCTGGCTCCCCCAAACCTAAAATCTGGAATGTTAGATTAAAAGTGCCTAGCTAAAAAGAACTTGTGTGAATGAGACTTGTAAAAAAATTTAAAAAAGTGCTTTGAGTGCCAAAATTGACTAGAAAATTGCTATACAAGTGCCAGTCCATTTACTGTTTATGTCCTACTTTCTAGGCATGATGGAAGGACTTCATAGCCAGGCCATCAGCCTGGATCCACGAAGGCAGGAGCTGCTTGAGGCTCGGTTCACTGGAGTCGGTGTGGCCAAGGTTGGAACATTTTAACAGTGTAATAGTTGTTCTGTTTCTTAAAATGACAGCAGTTGCAGGTACAGATCATTTTTGCAGATGTTGGGCTTGATGCACATTGTTGCTAAATTTTGCCATTCTTGCTTAATTAATTCCTGGAGATGGAAACAGTAGCTTCTAGCTTTTTCTCTAGGAATTCATCCCACAACCCCACCGTGAGTGCAATTGGTTAGCACTCCTGTGTTAGTCTTTCAGTTGAGGAATGCTTAGAAGTCCTCTCTGTTTACAGTGGGCCCTGTGTTCAGGAGGTTTCTTCAGTGCTGTGATCTGTTTTCATGAGCTAAAGGTACAACAAGACAAGCTCTGTTTTGGCTGACACAGGAGCTGGCCGGCAGCTTTTTGTTTCTGTGGAGGATAGTGACACTTAAATGGCACAGCAGCTGAAGCTCACAGTATTGGCTGTGTGCTTCGCTGTACCCTGCTGTTGAACTGGGTATTAATAAGCGAGGGTGCACATCTGAGAAAATGGCAGCTCCTAAGAAAGCAGCCATTATTTATTTATTTTTGCTCTGACCTATATTTTGCTCTTAAATTTATTGTCAAGACTGCTTGCTGTGGTATTGGAGGATAAATGATGTAAGGCTGTGAGTATGATGCCAGTGGATATAAAAAGTTTACACGTTCCTGTTAAAATGTTAGGTTTTGTGATGTTAAAAGTGATAACATAAGTCATTTTGAAATCTTTCCCAAAAAAAAAAACAATATTTCTCTAGTAAAGCCTTTTTTCTTTTCTTTTCTTTTTTTTAGATATTGATTTAGATATATGCTTCGGGTGATTTTCATGTAGTGAAATTTGTCTTCATGAACAGCTTTCTAGCATGTGTCTTAAAGCAGCAGTATCATATCTTAAGGATGATACTGCTGCCACCCCCATGCTTCAACGTGGATATGGCGTTATGTCACTTATTTATTTGTGTTGTTGGTTTTGAGGTTTGTTTTGTTGTTTTTGTTTGGGGCTCTTTGTGATTGTGAGTGTGGCCGAAATGTCTCACATTTTCCACACTTCTTACTTTAAGACTTAACGATTTAGCAAATTGTAGCTGGTCTTGGATTTGTTGTTGTTGTTGTTGTTGTTGTCGTCAGAAATGGCTTTCTCCTTGCAACCCTACCCCATAGTCCTGACATATGGAGAATACAGGATACTGTTGTCATGCTAGTACACAACCAGCACCACCAGAATTTCCTGCAGCTCCTCCAGTGTTGCTGTAGGTCTTTTGGCAGCCTCCCTGACCAGTTTTCATCTTGTCTTTTCGTCACTGTTGTCCCATATTTCCGCCACTTTTTGATGGCTGGCTTCACTGTTTTCCATGTTATATCCAATGCTGTGGACATTTACGTATTTTCTCTTAACTGATGACTTTTCACAATAACATCTCTTTGATGCTTGGCTTTTGCTCTAGTTTGCAACAGAGTAAATGTTGGGAAAATCCTACTAGGGCAGCTGCACTTTATTTGGGGTTAATCAGGGTTTCTTTAATTAATGGCAGCTGTGTACCCAAGAAGATGGATCGTTGTGATTAAATCAAAAGGTGCTTTAGCGAAGCATTAGTTTAAGAGTGTGCACACTAATTCTGGTTATTGTACTTTTGTTTTTTGCTTTGTTTTTTTCAACTAAATTGCACAGGTTATTAGTTGGGATATTTAAGTTGGGAAATGGATGGATATATTTACTTTAACATTCTAGATATCCACTGTGTGTCTTTGCATGTTATTTAGGAAATTGCAGTCAAACTGTAGACGTTAATATAAAGGAATAAGAGTTGTTGTTTGCTATAGTTGTGACTTTGAGAAGCATTAAGCTAGCAGGCCTTAAAAAGCATTAGCCTCCTGCCCTAGAAAGCCTGCTGTTTCTTCTTAGTCTCATCAGGCTGTGCAGAGTCTGGCCCTTAATGACCCCAACGAATTCAGCCAACTGCAAGTCAAGTGAAGATTAACAGGGTGATGTGTGTGATGTGCACTCACAAGGGTCATACTGTGACAACTGTGAATTCTGCCATAGCGGTCGGTGTTTTGTTTTTTTTGTTTTTTTGTTTAATAGTACTGCATTGTAGGAAGGATGTGTAGAAATCTACAATTAACTGAATTAGTGAGTTTACTGTGAGAATGCTGACACACTCTAAAAAGGCCACGGGCATCCTTTGCTTTATCTAATGCATGCAGGTCATTTAAATATCCCATATCACGCATTTTCAGTTCTGTTCATAAGAGTAGTTAATGATTAACCAATCGGGTCTTTGTCTCTCTTCTTTGCTGTAGAGTTCGGCCAACAGCGAATCATCCAACCAGTCTTTGTGCAGTGCAGGATCACTCAGTGACAAGGAACTGGAGGTTGGTTTAAAAGTGTCAGTCTGATGGCTCTAATTTCTCAGTTCATTTTTTTGTGTGTGTGTGTGTGTGTGTGTGTTTGCAGCTCTCAGGCTTTCAGTATCAATTGTTGCGGATTAGTTATGTATTTCGTGTAGTACATGCAGTAGTGCATGTACTACACAAACACTCTGGTATGGTGGAGTGTGTGAATAATTCATAAGTCAGGGTTTGGGTTTTTTGCTTTTGTTGTTACAATTTGATTAAATAGTAACAGAATTTAATACTTAATATTTGTTTAAAGGAAATTGAGAGATAACCGATATTTAACCCAGAGAGAGGAAAAATACTGATGTAAATTTTAGTTTGTGCTTGTGGATAAATGGGGAACTTAGCTGGCTTAAAGAAACCCACACAAACATGGGAAAACATGTAAAGCCCTCAGAGAAGGGATCATTATCCAGATTTAATCCTGAACCTTCTTGCTGTGACGCAATGAGGCAGAAGCCAGCATATAGCTTGGCTCATAGGCAAATTTAAAAACCTGGTATGACTATAATATGACTGGAAGCACCACATCAAAGTTTACTAAATACTAAACTTAAAACAAACTGCTATTAATGTTATTACATTTTGTCAAGAGTTTATATTAACTATGAGAAAAGTACTCAAACTTAAAGATCCATAGCTTTAATTTATAACGTTTCTTTGCTGTTATGTTAATGTGGATAATTAATCAGTTCTAAGCTGCTTTTTTGTTTTTGTCAGACACCAGAGAAGAAGCCCAATGACAGAAGCAGGAAGAGGAAAGGAGACACCTACGACAACAACAGCCAAGGCAAGTCCACATAAAGCAGAAATGCCTCACTGTATTCAGAAATGATCGGCTGCTCAACTTTAAAGATTTGCACCACCTTCAGTTTGGCGTTAAATTTTTTTTTTTTTAAAATTGGCATCTTATAATACAAAATTATAAAGATCACATTTGTTTCCTTTACTATAAAAGTCTGTTTTTATTTACAGGAAAGGGAAGAGGGCAAAAAATGAGTGATTACTGTGATGTGAGTACAAACTGAAAGGACATATTTGCTAAATAAGGACATTTAGCAAAGATCCTTTGCTAAATAACCACTTTGTCCTCTTTCTGTCTTGTTTCTACACTTTTTCCTGTGGTCAGTTTGCTGGTAGCAGCGGCTCTGGCACCAGTCCTGCTCGAAGCATCCCTATGCTGGTGCGCTCGTCTCCTCAGCATTCACTGTCTAATCCTATGGTGAGCACAGCATTCATCACTGTTGCACCTTTAGCCAGTGTCCAAGTCAACTGATAGTTGTGAGTTTTCTTCGTTTCTGGGAGGACTAGCTGGCACATCTTTGGATTGTCTGCATCATTTCAGCCAGTGGAAACAACAAAGAGTGATTTTTAGTGTAATGGGAGCTAACTTTTCTAGTGCTGGTGTCATGCTTCAGATGTTGTTCAGAATTGGGGTTAACTGGCTGGCAAGTAAAGATCAGTGTGTACGTTATATGAAACATTTGCTTGCACTAAATTTAAGCTTTTCTGATGACTGCATTATATTTGATAACTTGATTACATGCCATAGGTTTTCCCCAGTGACTAACAGCCCCATAAGCAGTAATTTATGGCACTGGGGCTCTAAATGAAAGGAGCAATAATGGACTTTGTGTGGCATCTTAGTCAGATTCCTGAACCACCTAAGTTGGCTCCTTTCAATGTAGATTGGCAGCGTGTCTGCTTCACGTCCCTCTCGACTGTTTCAGCAGGACAAGTCTGATATTTTACGCCCCATGTTTCTCTACTTTTCTTTCTTTTACTGTGAAATGCAGCTCCAGCACAACAGTCCTTCGTCCACAGGATCAGCCCACACAGACTCTTCATCTTGCAGCTCTGTTAAAACGGCCCCCACACGCTCCTATTCCCACAAAGCCATCCAGGTAACTGAGACTGACCCAAATCACAGCTTGACACTTTGACTTTTCTTTTTCTTTCTTTCTCCTTCATTATAGTCTCAGTCATGTTGAAGCTTCTACCTGGTTAAAGTATTTTGTAGAGTCTGACAAAATTTTTAAGGCTGTTCCGTCATTTACCCAAAAAAAAAAAAAGATGTACAGTAGTTGGTCAGGATGTGGATGCTAGAATTAAAAGGGCATTAAAGGTCTCACACTGCTGCTTTTCTGACATAATAGTTGCAACACATTTAGCTGTTCTTGTAAATTACACTAATTGGACTGATTTAAAGGTCAGCACTTAGAAGTCACTCCTTATATTTGTGATACCAGTGGCTGATTTTGATTTAAATTTAAAACGATGGACTCCTTTGTTAGTGTCCCAAGGCCTGTGTCCAACTTTTGAACGAGATGTTTACTGGGGGCTCGCTACCTTTTGATCTCCTTCCTCAGTCGGACCTGACGATCCTGAAACTGACAGCACTGGAGAAGAGCAAGAACTCTGACCTGGAGAAGAAGGAAGGGAGGATAGATGACCTGCTGAGGGTAAAATCACCAGTTACTCGAATGTTTCTCTTTACAGATAGCTTGGAGCTTTGAAAATACAACTGCACACTCCACAAGTCATTATTGTCCAAATCTGTCACTTTGAAAAGGCACAGACTTGCATAGATGTTTTATTTGGCTAACAATGACAAATCTCTCAGTAATTAACCTTCACCAGTCTGCTTACACCTCATCACGCTCGTTAACTTTTAAATGCCACTGCTTTGCTGACATTTACACCACTTTCATTTAAGCTACAATCTGAAATGCTGGCAGTTTTTCCCCATCATGTCAGTTTAATAAAGCGCCCTTGAATCCTTGCTGTAATGAGAATTGGTTGTCAGAGTGATGATGTGTGTTTTGGCAGGCGAACTGTGACTTGAGGCGGCAGGTGGACGAGCAGCAGAAGATGCTGGAGCGCTACAAGGAGAGACTAAACAAGTGTGTGACCATGAGCAAGAAGCTGCTAATTGAGAGGGTCGGTGTGAATATGAATTTGCACAAGTATGTTTGCCTGATTTGGGACACCTCTGTAGTACAATGTGAAAACCAAAGAAGTCAGTTTATGCATGTAAGCATTGCCCTCATGTAACTTTTGAAAGGCGTCATGGTGATTTAAGGTGGAACTGAATAATAATATTCACTACTTTATATCCTCTAGGTTTTTGGGTTTTTTGCACCTGCATTGTTTTACTCATTTATTCCTTTATTTGTGTTTGTAGTCAAGACAGGAGAAGATGGCATGCAGAGACAAGAGCATGCAGGACCGTCTACGCCTGGGTCACTTCACCACCGTACGCCACGGAGCTTCCTTCACTGAGCAATGGACAGATGGATATGCCTTCCAGAACCTCATCAAGTCAGAACGCAAATGGGCACAAGCGCACGTTTAAATTATTTTTTTTTTCTATTCTGCATACAGAAATGCTTACAACAGATTGTCCCTGCATGTTGTAGGCAGCAAGAGCGAATTAACTCTCAGCGGGAGGACATTGAGAGGCAGAGGAAGCTGCTGGGGAAGAGGAAACCTCCCTCCATGGCCCAAACGCCTCCACCCAACCTGGAGCAGAACAAACGAAAAAGCAGAAGCAATGGCCAAGAGAGTGAAACGTACGGTTACAAGGAGCAGATTGCTTTATTGTGTAGCAATTACTGGATTAATATGGTTCTAGCCTGAATATAATGAGGTTTACTGGTCTGTGGGGGGCAGTGTTGTAGTGAGTGTTATTGATGGATGTCAGTAAGTTGTTAAGCTCAACCAGCATTGGGGTAAACCATTTAGTAAGAGGTCAAATGCAGCATATTGTTTAACTCTGCATTCACAATTATTTAGACATTTAGCATGTTTTTGTCAGGAAAATCTCACATTTTCTTTGCTTTCTGTTTTTTAATATCTTGTTTATTTCTTATTTAATTATGCGTTTGTGGCTTTGATCTCTCACAGGTTGTCACTGGCAGAGTATCGCGAGCAAGAGGAGATCTTCAAACTTCGAATCGGTCATCTTAAAAAGGTGCCAAAGTTTCTTTTCGCTTTAGTTGTTGTTTTTCACACTTTGTTTATCCTCCTTTGGAATCACCCATTCAAACGATGAGGTAGGTGATAAATCGCCGCACTTGTTTGCAGGAAGAAGCAGAGATCCATGCAGAGCTGGACCAGTTGGAGCGTGTGAGAAATCTGCACATTCGAGAGCTTAAGAGAATCCATAATGAGGACAACTCACAGTACGTATCATCCCAGTTTAACATGCCCTAATCTAGCTGTGTGGCGTCTTTTTAAAGGAACAAATACTTTAACAATGTTTTTCTTTGTAGGTTTAAAGACCACCCCACACTGAATGACCGATATCTGCTGTTACAACTACTTGGAAGAGGTGGCTTTAGTGAAGTTTTTAAGGTAAGCCGGTGCTATTTACGTGGTTTCCATTCTTCATAAATACTTTTTTTTTTTTTTTTTGTTCCTTCTTTGTTTTCTAAACTTTGAGTGATGTACAGGAAGATGAGATATGCAACACTTCTGTATGCAGTAAACAGCTACTGTAGAGCATTCAATGGGAAATTGTGGTCAGTAGTAAGCTGCTTTGTATTGATGTGAAATGTACTTTTTTTTTGCTTTACAGGCTTTTGATTTCACAGAGCAGAGGTACGTGGCCATTAAAATCCATCAACTCAACAAGAACTGGAGGGAAGAGAAAAAGGAAAACTACCACAAGTGAGTGTGGCGCACTGTAAACGTGCGCTCTGCTTCTGCGATTGAAAATATTTCAGTTTTTTGTTTTTTTTTAATTTATACCCAAGTGATTAATTCGGACTCATTCGTTTTTCATTGCAGACACGCCTGTAGAGAATACAGAATCCACAAAGAACTCGATCACCCTAGAATAGTGAAACTCTACGACTATTTCTCGCTCAACACAGACTCGTAAGTGCTTCACTTCACATAAAGCTCACAATGTGACACTAAGACAAATGCGATTATTATCTATAAGTGCGGTTATTCGGTAGTGTTCAGTGGCAAATCCATAGATTTCAAGTAATAATAATCTGGTTAACTGATGCACATGGTCCTGTTTGTTCATGTCTTTTGTAAACTTGGCAAGTTTTTCTGATATATAAATTTTTATCACATCAGGCATCTTGTGCTGTGGATGTGTTTGAATGTGAATAGGTGATCACTGACGCCTTCGCAGTTAACCCATGTGTTATCTAATCTGGTTCAGGTTCTGCACAGTGCTGGAGTACTGTGAAGGCAACGACCTGGATTTCTACTTGAAGCAGAACAAATCGATGACGGAGAAGGAGGGCCGCTCCATCGTCATGCAGCTCGTCAATGCCCTCAAGTACCTCAATCAGATTCGGCCACCCATCATACACTACGACCTCAAGCCTGGTAGTCTCACTGAGTTTTATGGGCAACACACCAATGTGTTTCTATTCTAATTCAGTTAAACATAAAACATCTCTGCATGTGTTTACAGTAGAGGACTCATAATGCTTGTGAACCCTCATTTTATGAAAGCGTGTTCTGTCACCAGGAAACATCCTGTTGGTCAACGGCACAGCTTGCGGAGAGATAAAGATCACTGATTTTGGTTTGTCTAAGATCATGGACGATGACAGCTACAACTCTGCAGATGGCATGGAGCTGACCTCGCAGGGAGCAGGGACCTACTGGTACACACAGACACTTTACACTGCATTTAGTCACCAAGCAACCAGTATCACTACACAAGTTTAGCAGAGTTTTTTATTTTATTTAGTCCGTTATTTATTTATTTTCTTGTCATACTTGCAGGTATCTACCACCTGAGTGCTTTGTAGTGGGCAAGGAGCCCCCTAAAATATCCAACAAAGTGGACGTTTGGTCAGTAGGGGTCATCTTCTACCAGAGCTTGTATGGACGCAAGGTAGCCACTAACCTACATTATAATAGTTGTCAGCATTCTGTTTTCTTTGAATAAATGAACTTAACGATTGTGTAACTTGATCTTTTTCAAGCCGTTTGGTCATAATCAGTCGCAGCAGGATATCCTACAAGAAAACACGATACTAAAAGCCACCGAGGTGCAGTTTCCCCCCAAACCTGCGGTCACCACAGAAGCAAAGGTGGGGTATTCATTTCTTTTTAACGGCAACAAATTCATTGACCCATTGGCATAACTATTTGCAAAGTGTATTACACATGTTGCATTAACAGAACAGCAGTTAACCTAAGAATGGGAAAAAGAAAAAAAGTGTTCAGCTATGAGTCACTTTTTGTCACCGTTTCCCTTCACAGGCCTTCATTCGACGTTGCCTGGCTTACCACAAAGAGGACAGGGTGGATGTGCTGCAGTTAGCCAGTGACCCCTTCCTCATGCCCCACATCCGAAAAGCCCTGGGCAGCAGCACACCTCCAGCACCTCCCATTCCTTCCACCTCCAGCTGCTACAGCAGCAGTGCCTCCAATTCGAGCTAGCTGAAAGAAACTGGAATAAACCCCAAAGCCACGTGGAGGCGTCACACACTTGATGGAGCGCCTCCTTTGCTCTCTTCTTGGCGAGAAAGCAGAGAGCATGATGGGAAGGAGGAATCTTGAGTGAATGGAACCAAAATAACGGATAGTGTGACGTTGCAGAAGAATATGTGCCCACCACTGTTATTCAAGTGGTGTAAATGTGCCAGCCTCTGGCTGTGGGCTCACTAGAACCCAAAGAATTGCCCATATGCATGCACTAACAAAACTTTGGCTCATTTCAAGAGGCTTTTTTACATGACGAATATATGAAGCACCTGAAAAATTGCACAACTGTGACAGGCTCAGAGGTATGCTATGTGTGGAAAATCTCTTGCCTATACTCGTAAAAGGTTTTGAAGACGAAGCATAAATTAAACGTCACCCCATACTGCTTGAAATACATCGTCTATCAAAGTATTTTCAGATTAATAGTTGTCCGTTTTAAATGTGTCCTGATAGAATTGAACCTGGAACTTTTTTTTTAGGAAGGGCTCCAAGTGACTGATGACCAAAGTTCGAGGCCTGTCGTGATGACACGGCTTTTTTACAAGGTCATAAATGACTTGACACAGAAGAGGGCTGACTCTAGAAGACTGACTTGTTTGACCAATTTAAAATACTTTACTTGATAACTGGAATTCAGCTTATTTTAATTGTTAAGTCCATATTTTTCCATGAGATTCACCCCCACCTCTAACGCTGGTAAACTTGAATGGTGTGTGGGTGGTGACTGAGTGATTGTTGTGATGCGAGGTAAGATTAAACTGAACTGATGAAACCATTAAAAAAACAAAAGAACATTTGGTTGACGGTGTGGTGTCTCGCTTCATTTGAGGAAATTGGTGCAAACTTTTTAGGTTGAGTTCAAACATAAATATGATTTAATATATTTAATCTAAAAAAAGCTCCAGATATTTTCTTCCAAGTGCGGTTTTATTAAGTTAATTCCATTATTAAACATTTGATACAGAATATGAACACAAGGCTTATGCATCAACACACCTCCAGAAGTTGTGTATGATAAATCTGGTAATTGCATTCAATGTTAATGAAATACTGACCTGTTGTATACTCAAATACTAAAATCTACTCCAAATATCACACACAGCCTTTAAATTTTAAAAGGGATGGGGCAACAGGAAGTGGACAATACAGCAAACTTGGAAATATTGAAAGCATATCCTAGTCTGGCAGGTATTAATAAAGCGGGCAATAACTAAATGAAACATCATCCTGCTTTATTTGAGGGGCATATCTACAACTATTATTTTTTATTTATTTTTTATTTTTGTGAACCAAGATGTTTAAATCTTCACATTGCAGCAAAATAGACTTTAAGGGCTTCTCTGTAACTTGTAAAAAAAGGGCTCGATATCACTCGAAGCTTTTTGCGCTACAGTGCAGACGTAACCATTTTTTGTCCTTTGGCTAAAGTATCCAAATATATATTGCATGACATTCCTTTAACAGATGTGAACGTGACTAATCAAAATATTAAGACACTGTCCAGCTGTTTTATCTGTTATAGAACTGTGAGGTAACCCAAGCCAGTCCCCACTTCAGATTGGTTAGCATGAACTTGAGTGCTTTCGTCCACTGCTCCTCAGAGTTGAACTGAGTTTTGATGGAGTAGGAGCCTCCGCTGCCACCCGTGTCTTCGATCTTGCCCTTCTCCACGTCCATTCTGAGGTATAGGGGAAAAAAAGAAGTTAAAGTCAGACCGGTTTCTAAGTTTATAAATACAACACTGAATCTGAATTTAAATCAAAAACCTGGAAAATGTAACATTGCTGAGTTTTTCCTGATTTGTTTACATTGAACCAAATGCCACATGTCTGTATTCACAGTACAGAGTTTAAGTTTATACAGGATCAGTCTGTTAAAGAATGAAAATAATTTGGAATATTTCAACCTTGATGTGCCGGCAGGAAACAACTACAGTGTAGATTTTCATGTTGGTCCGAGTGAGGGGTCAAAGCTTACCCAAATGTGCTTATTTGACTCAGATGCTAATAATAAAGGTTCACTCGTGTAGAAAAGAGCTGACATTGGACCAGAATTTGATTTCAAACTGGATGTATATTTAGAAATACATTTTAAATGGCCCATAGATGTGCTACACAATGAGCACACAGAAACATGCATAATGCCGGTGTACGGGTATCTGACCTGTAGGGGAGGCAAAAGCCAGTGTCTCCTTTTTCCACCTCCTCTTTGAACTGTTGGACACAGTCCAGGAAGGCCACCATGGCATGATCGAACTTATTGTCCCAGAAGAACCTCAGTCCACCGGAGCAGTACAGCGGGAGCTCCTGAAAACACGACGGTAGACAGAAGAGGGCAGAATAAGAACCTGGACAATGGTTTAAATAAGCACAGGAGAGCTGGGTGTGAGAATGCACTACCTTTGACTTGTCTGTCAGTGATTCCAAGTACGAATGGTTTCCATATGGGACAAGACGATATCTGGGGGAAAAAAAGGAGCGTCTGAGCTAGTTTGTTACACTTCAGACTAACAGAAGATTGACAGTAAACAGAACTAAGACATTTCAACAGACAAGGAGCACACCAAATTACAAGAAAATTAGTTTAATCCCAGGACAAAATAATAGCGAATAATTTAATCTTGTCAACTAAAACATGATTTGAAAACATTAATGAGACAATATACATCTGTAAGAAACCAAGTAAGTGATGTAATAAAGCCATGTAGGCATGTAGATATGGCCAAGAAGGCCTGGCAAAGTTCAAATTTCACATCAGAACTGGAAAGAAAAGTTATTTTAGAGACTTTAAACATGATGTGCTTCTTGGTGCCAGACAGCCTAGTCTGAGTATTTCAGAAACTGCTGATCTACTGAGATTTTCCCCAGACAACCATGTCTGTGGTTGGTTTTAAAAAGACAAAATTAAAAATTCATCCCATCCCGCCGTCTCCCTCTCTGTCTGAAGCTGCTGCTACACTGTCCTTGAGGTGTTTGGTATAGCCTTTTCAACAGTCCACTGTTGCTGAGTATGTCCACAATGTACCCAGTTACTGACAGCTGCTTCCATCAGCATAAAGCTCCATGTCACAAACATCAAATCATCCTAAACATAAAAATGAGTTCACTGTACACACATGGCCTCCACAGTCACCAGATCTTAATCTAAGATCATCCAAGAAGACTTTTATCATCTAGCCGACAAGCGACAGCAACCATGTGACACTATCTCGTCAATATGGACCAATATAGCCTACGAATGTTACCAGTACCCTTGTTGAATCAATGCCACGAAAATTCTGAAGGCAAAAGAAAAGTCCAACATTACACTGACAAGGTGTACCTATTAAGGTGTGGTCAGTGTTTTAAGTTCAACAGCAAAGCAAGTGAATGAAAGCAAGTTAAATTAAGCATGTACCTCTGAAAGCGCAGCCCCATTTTGTTGGCGAGAGCGTGCAGCAGAAGCACCGTCTGTCCCCAGGCTGCGTTGATCTCGTTCCACTCCACCGGGACGCTGGGGAGTCGGCCCAGGCGGAAGTTGTTAATGGTACCAAACTGGCCGCTGTGCCTGGAAAAAGAAGAGAAACGTGTCAGAATCTCAGCCAATAAGCTCGTCAAAGTCTGTGTTAAAGATTTAAAAATCAACACTGACTTAGGAACCTAAATAATTTCTTAGCATACACAACAATGTGTTTGCCTCCATTTGTGTGTGTGTGTGTGTGTGTACCAGATGTGAAATGTAGCATTGAAAACGTTGGTCTTTTTCAGGCGGTCTAGCTGAATCTGGCAGTAGCGCATCTGGTTGTCAACACTCTTGAGCTCATCATCCAGCTCTAGCTGCTGCCGTTTGAACTCGCTGTACTCCTTCTGGTATCTTTGAAAAGGGGAAGACATAAAGCCGTTAGGTGCTGTATCATTTAAAATACACCCATCACCTGTCTACAAGTGATGGGCAGTAGATGGGCTAGTCTAGTAAGGATGGGCAGACATGTCTCAGCCTCCATTACTCTCAGCACTGGAGCTCCCCAGGGTTGTGTTCTGAGCCCCCTGCTGTACTCTTTGTACACATATGACTGCGCGGCCACCTCCAGCTCCACCACCATCATTAAGTTTGTTGATGACACAGTCGTGGTGGGCCTGATTTCTGACAACGATGAGTCGGCCTACCTGAAGGAGATTGGGAATCTGGAGAACTGGTGCCAGAGGAACAATCTCCTCCTGAACGTCAGCAAGACAAAGGAGCTGATAGTGGACTTCAGCACGAAGCAGGAGAGGAACTACAGGACCCCCATCATTAACAAGAGCCCAGTGGAGAGAGTGGAGAGCTTCAAATACCTTGGTGTTCACATCACACAGGACCTGTCATGGTCCTGTCACATCACCACCGTGGTGAAAAAGGCCCAACAGCGTCTCTACCACCTCAGGCGCTTGAGAGACTTCAGACTGTCCTCCAAGGTGCTCAGGAACTTTTACTCCTGCACCATAGAGAGCATCCTAATGGGAAACATCTCAACCTGGTTTGGGAACAGCACCATGCAGGACAAACGAGCTCTACAGAGGGTGGTGCGATCAGCTGAGCGCATCATCCACACTGAGCTCCCTGACCTGTACTCAATCTACAGCAAGCGGTGCTGGACCAAGGCCAGGAAGATTGTGAAGGACCTCAGTCACCCCAGCAACAGACTGTTCTCTCTGTTGAGGTCAGGAAAGCGATTCCGCTCCCTGAAGACCAACACAGAGAGA
>VUQR01014466.1:4537-25444 GCA_015108515.1 Hemichromis elongatus | reverse complement strand
ACAACAACTTCCTACAAAAATTTTTTTTTTTTTTTGTGTAACAAGTCAGTAGAAATCGCAAAACCTCAAAAACAGCCCCTTTCTGCTTAAAAAAAGAAGAAGGAAAAAAAAGAAATAAAAAACAGATTTACTGGTTTTAATTAGAAAACTTTTGGCAGAGTAATGGTGCTACCCTCTGCTACAGACACCTCACGCTGGTCTCATAAAGCTGTTCCAGTGTTTCCACTTGGACGCGATTGTTCTGCCCTGACGTGCTCGCACAAAGAATTCACTGTTTGGACCGTTGGTTCCCTCTGAAGTCAACACCAGCTGAGCAGTGACCGAACACCGGGCAGGTAGCCAGCGAGAGAGAGAGTGCGTCTGCGTGCCTGAGAGCTGAATCTTTTCTATATGTGCCGGAAAGTATGTGGTGCTGCACTGTGGAATGAGGAGGTGGAGGCAGCTGGTTAAGACTTGGGGTCAGCACTGCGGCGTTTCAGCTTCTCTGGGTTGTTCGAGGCCATGTGGGAAAAGTCTCTGAAAATGTCCTGGTAGGTTTCATCACCTGTGAGGGGGGAGGGAAAAAAAAAAACACCAGAGAAGAAGAGGTGAGCCACAAAAGCTTTCTGGAACCTTCAAAACCTTAAAGAACCCACGTTAGTGCTGTCCTCGCTTTCTGAAAGCACTCGTACTTTAATGTGCCGCAGCCATCGTTTCATCAAAAGCTACACCGTTAATTGCAGTAACTCCCCCAGCTATTTCCTGGACACATTTAAAGCTGTAGCCCTAAAGCAAGACACATGCAACTGAACACATAAACACACATAATGGCATGCACATGCACTTTACCTCTTAGTTTGCTGTAGGTGGCGCACACTGCACAAGCAGTTGAGACCAGCCGGACGTCTCAGAGGGCAGAAGGCAAAGGCACACGAGTGCATACAACACAGACAACAACAACAGATAAAGCACAGCACGTCAAATACCGACCAGCAGTTCTTTCAAGCAGACAAACACAACTTGTTTTTCTTTCCTTTTTTCCCCCCCATTCCCGCGTGAGTGAAAACCGGACGCAGGAGACTAAAGTATAAAGTTATCAAGAAGCCCTTAAACGGACCCAGAAGACAATCACAAAGGAATGGTCTTTGCAGCTTGAGAAAGAGCCAAAAGGCACAAAAAATGCAAACAAAACCCACTGTTAACCTCGAGCTTGAGGGGCTGCGGCAGAGCGCTCAGTTAAGTACAAAAGAGGTCAAATCCAACAGTGTCGACGCTTGAACCGTTCACAGAACAGTGGCAGAAAAATGTCCTTGAGAACCAAAACCCAACCCTGAATTTAGCTTACATAAACCGAAATGAAAAGCACAGTCACAAAGACCCAAGTCAGCACCTGATAGCAAATATCCTAAATACCCTAAAAATAGGCCTGACCCAGGTCTACTCTATACACAGCCTCTTTAAGCTCACTTAAAGAACGGTTTAGCATTGAAGACGCCCACATGTAGGTCTGTGTTGACAAAGTGTTCGGACGCTTTGTAGGGTTCAAAGTGCAGCATGATGTGCATTTACAATTCAAAGTGCGTGTGGCCACCTCAGGAGAACAGCTCCTACCCGTCGTACCCTCTGTTCCAGCTTCACTCACAGGATTCTTTAAAAAAATTAAAGCTTGTTTTTTTCTTTTTCGTCTATAAACTCATGCATGGTAAGGCATGTTTGATTTTCTTAAAAATATTTTTTAGCCCACTTTGTCATTTTGAATCCCCATAGCCCATCCACTTATATGGTTCTTTATAGCCTGGAGACTCTTTCTGGTATTGGCCAGCCCACCTCCTGTCCCGCCCACTCCCCCCCCTGATCCCTGCCCCTCTGAATGACCTGGTTGGCCGAATGCTCCATCCATCTCCCGCATCTCCTTGTTCATTTTGGCGATCCGCAACCTGAAAGACAGAAGATCGATTAAGCGAACCCGCCGCTGCTAACGTGGCTCACGTGCTTTCTTTTGGAGTCAAACGCTTACAAAGTGACGATGTCTGCATTGGCGTTATCCACGGCGATAGTTATCGGGTCCTTCTGGTTCTTGTCTCGGGCATTGTAGTCAGCCCCTCGCTTCAAAAACAGACAAACCAACCTGAGAAATGGAGAAGAGAGAGCAGATGAGAGACTATAGCCTGCAGATCAATACTATGACCAAGGATTTCCAAGGACCTGAGCATTTAGGGAACTCAAGTGAAGGGACACGAGTTTAAACTGACTTTCCCAACCAAAGTTTCTGGAGTTTAGTGTAGTTCCTCTTCTCGTTTTCTGTCTTTACAGGTCCCCTTTCATATCCAATCAACATTAAACTCATGTCACAGTAAAAAACCACAGCGTCACAGTCTTCTCAGGAATATCTTACAAGAAATGCACAAATCTGCATATATGTTTTTCAAGGCGCATGCAAGAGAACCAGTAAAGATAAATAAATAAAACAATAAAAACAGAGTATCAAAGTTCTCACAATCACTTTCCCTATTCCCCTTGCAGCCTCCCTTTAAGCTGGCGTTTTCTGATTGGCTGCCCCTCTGAGAGCTGACGGCATTGGGGATAGACGCTCTCAACGTTAGGAGCAGTCTGAAGCCTGAACCTCAGGGCTTATATGGATTACTCATACATATGGTGGTATCATTACTGTAAACTTTGGCACACAATAACTTTCTAATGCACTGTCAGAGTTCATGAAATTTAATGGAAAGCACAACATGGACTATTAGTTCATGGGTTTAGTTCTGTATTAGAGTCATATGAGTTCAGTTCTTGGAACTATGGGTTCTGAACAATTGTGAAGAAGCGTTGTCATGGATGTATCTGAATCATGTTGTTTCTTTTAAATGATCGCAAGTCACAAATGTTTGTGAGGATAAGCCAGAGTCTGCCTGACATTCAGGCTCAGGTTGGTAAATTCATTGTATTTTATTAGAAACAAATAAGCAGATACTTAAAGGTAAGTACACTAGAATAAGAAGGTAACATGTCGGGGCTTTACAGGAAACAGTGAATTATAAAGTACACGCCATATTAAAAAGTGTTAGCTAAAATGCTGCTGCTGCTGCAAAAAAGCTACAGTTTTCCTTTGAGACCAGTTAACAACAGCCATCGATTATGTGCAACTTATTTATGGCTCTTAAGAATAAACATTATGTTTCGCTTTGACTTGTTTTCCACTTTACTCACCACCGGCAGGTGTTGTTGGCACGATGAGTCACACTGGCTTTGTTATTAGTTTAAATACGTTTGTGTATATCTACAAGTTTAATAAAAAAAAAAAAAAAAATGGACATTTTGAATCCCTGACTTTTTCTTTGGTTATATTTGACATCTGTCAACATTCTGTTGTTGTAGACAGTTATCTGTCTCCTGGTGCTTTTGACCCTTACCTCTTGATTTATGGTTTGTGTAGGTGTCTGCCTACAGGGAGAAGTACTCAACCTACGCAAACTGTTTACTCCACCAAAAAGCCCGACGCAGCTTTACTGTGAGTAGGTCAAATGCTGTTTGGTGGACAAGATGACCAGAAAAGGAAAGGATGCAACAGTGGAGTTCACAGGGAACGCGAGAAGTGTGAAATAAATAAATCCAGCGTAAAGGCACAGACGGTGGCTGCAGCGAGCACTTTTGATTGTTTTCAACAATCGGTTTCACTTCAGCCTATTATGAAACTCCACTACTATCCGCGGATGAGAGAGCGGCCTGCCGACTGGTTGTACCACATTATTTGGACGTTAGCTCCATCCGGCAACAGATGCTGTCTGCAGGTGGATGGGCTCGTCGCTAGCTGCCAAGTGTCTGAGAACCATGACGAGGGCCTGACGAGGACAAAATGTCCCTGACTCTTGACAGCTTCAAATAACTACGGGCAAAAAAACAAAAAACCTGCTGCCAGGGTGGAGTGGGAGATAAACACCCTGTTGTCTTCCAGGCCTTCGATGTTAGACCTTTTGTCTCTGTTTAACACCGACATGAAACCATACCCCCTGCTGTCCTCTTGTTTATATTATTATAAATGCTATGCTATGATTTTCCAGTGGTTCAAGGTCATCTTCCCGCCTCAGGCCCCCTCTCTGGGTTGGTGATCCCACCATACTTTGGTAAGCACACCCTCACAGGAAAACTAGATTTGAAGGCATTTGTTGAACACCAGACATCGAGGAACAACGCACGCTCATACAGTGAAGACTTGTCAGCCACCCGCCTTAAATCTACCGTGCTCTGTCACCTTTTATACTCTAAATGGGACCATCATTTACCGAGGGAAAATCATGTTGTGTTAAATAAGACTTGAAATCAGCAATTGAGCCCATAAACTCATCAGGAAAGTCTTTACTGGAATCACGAGCAGTCGAGGCATTTTTTTATTGACTTCTACACAATGAGACTGTTACTGGTGGAGTTGCCTCGCTGCTCGCCACTGGAGGGACTGCAGGTTTAAGGTCATGTTTGACTGAATCACTGTTTTCTTTTAACGCGTTACGGCGTATCTCGCTGCTGTTAGTCCGATAACCAGTGTATGTCTTCAGACTCTCCTTCCAATTTAAGAACATCTACCATGTTTTGTTGGTGTGAGGCTATTTTATTTTCATGGAAACAGGGCACCTGTCACAGTATCCGTGTGGGAGTGTGTTTGTCCTACCCTGTGTGGCCCAGGATGGTGGCGTGATGCAGCGGTCCTCTGCCGTTGCTGTCCGCCTGGTTGACGTTGGCGCCGTTTTGCAGCAGGAACTCGCAGGCTGCCAGGGCGTTCTGACCAAAACAGGAGAACGAGTGAGCTCACACACCCTCTGAACCTTTACCATTAGCACCTTGTGTGACACAATGTCATGTCTTCGACTCAGCGTCCTTCTCACCACTGAGACGGCCTGTATCAATGGCGTGCTCGACTCGTCGTTCGCATTGACCCAGTTGACGTCGGCTCCGTGCGCCAACGCGTCAGCCATGACGGGGAAGTTCTGCAGGGCTGCCGAGCGGGAGAGGAGCGCCCCGGGGTGAAGGTGGCTGAGATCCTCCTCTTCTTCCTCTTCCGTATCTGAAAGATTTAACAGACGTAATGTTGTGCGATTCTCTTCAAAAGGTTACGCAGTTCGTCTTAAAACGCTGTACAAGCTGTTTTTTGTGGGGTCTGTGTTTTGCTGGGGTTTTGTCTCACCTCTGTGGAAGCCTGAATTGTTCCTCTGGACAAGGTCACTGGGGCTTAACCCTAACAAGAGAACGACAGTTGTGATTACTGATACAGCTGACCGGGCCCTTAGCATTATCGAAGTACGCCTTCCTGTTTGACATCAGCAGAGGGCGACTCGCCGCTTTTACCTGTGACCCGAGGCAGTGTGGCTCTGTTCGGTTTGGGCTTGAGCGGCGGTCTCTGCGCGATCTGTGTGGTCGCTCGGTTTCTCCTGCCGCTGGATCGCCTCAGTGGGGGGTTCCTGCCAGTCTCAGGCAGCTTATGGATAAACTTCTTTTCAACATACTTTGATCGAATCCACGACTCTTTGTCTCCTCTGAGGATCAGAAAGTATCAGAAAATAAGAAAGAATAAGAGCGAGCGATGGAGGACGCGCTTCTCTCACACCGAGGTGGAGTTAAAACAGAAGAAGGCCACGTGCAGGGCCGTGTCTATCACTGCGTTTCTGGCTTTTCTTAAGCTCAGTTTCACTTCTCCACTTGAAGGTGTGAGAAAAGAATTGAACAATTTTCTGTGGTACCATGTGAAGTAACGCATTTATTTAAATTCGGGGATGTTTGTTTGCCTGCCTTCTGAAATAAAGTTAGTTTTTAGGCCTTTACAGAGTCAAAGTTGACCAGCAGAAGGATTGATCGGTATAATGTAAGCATGCATACAGCTTGAAAACATTGTTACGGGACAAGACGCATCAGCAATAATCTTACAGAAGCAACAGTTGGTGTCCACCAGTCTGAGGCTTAGGAGACCATTTACAAATAATTTAAATCCATAACTATACGGTGAGTAAGACGATACGCAAGTGTAAGTGTAGGCCTCAACTAGGATGTTAAATGTACATGACAGAAAAAGACTAGCCAACAGGTTGCAAATCAAAGCAGATCACACTGTCGCAATCGAATGCAACCAAACAGCATGCCAGCTCAAACACCTCATACCCACTGTGAAGCACAGTGGAGGAGGGGTGATGATTTAGGCTCGTTTTGCAGCCACAGGACCTGGGCAGTCACTGAGTCAACTATGAACACATCTGCACACCAAAGTATGCTTGCTTTTGAAGTATTCTAGCGTTAAATGGCATCTGTCTGTCAGCTAAGGCTAAACTGGTTCACGCAACATGACAATGATCTCGAGCACAACACCAAATCTACTACAAGATGAGGAAAAAAAGATTAAAGGTGCTGCAAAGGCCCTGTCAGAGTCCAGAACTCTACTTGACTCAAAAGCTGAGGTAGGACCTTTAGAGAGCTGTGAATAAATAAATGCCCGCAAACCTCAAAGAACTGAAGCAACGCTGTAAAGAAGAGCAGGTCAAAATTCCTCTACGGTGAAGTGAGAGACTGATAAAGCCACACAGGAAACAATAACTTCAAGTTATTGCTGCTAAAGGTGGTTCTACAACATGCTGAATCATGGGGTGTAATAAGTTTGACAAGGTGTAATATTTCATGGGTTTAATTTTATAATTTGGTAAAGCCTGGATCACTGTTATTATGTCCTAAACTTTAGTCCAAACCTTTAGAGTTAAAAGAGGTTATACTTCCTTTTGACCGTGTCTGAAGCTTGCAGCCTCACTACAAGTTTCCGGACAACACTTCAGTTACAGAGTTAACCATCTGTTTCATGTACCTGCGGCAGTTCCTGTCTGTCGTGACACAACACAGATGAGAGGAAGCAACAAAAAGTCTGAAATGGGTGATAGGCTGCTCTCAAAGTTATCCATAAACTACAAGGGTTATGGAGAGCACCTTTTTATAAATCAGCATATAAATAAACATGCTCGGTGAAGCAGTGGCATCGGTCCACTCCCACTCAGATCTGTAGCGAGTTAGTGATCAGTCAAGGTAAAATTACAGCATGCGTAAGCAGAATTGTTAGTAATGCTAATGTGGCAGCTGAGGGAGATGAAGAGAGTGTTTCTGTTTATTTTCTTTGCAGCTGCATCAATACTGATGTTGCATGAACCACTTAACAAATGACGCTTGAACCGAGAGGCGGTTGCAATCGATGTCTGCAATATTCTCCCATCTGGAGGAGTCGTCTGATTTGCGAACAGGCAAACGCATAAAATAAAATACCGACACGATTAATGAAAGAATTTATTCAATTCATTTGAATCCGAATTGTTTTGCCTTCAGTAACAACCAACTATCTATGGTCTACTTCCTCAACTGCTAATATTTACCCAATCATAAGTCTTGTTTTGACAATATAATCATTGCCTAGCTGCAAACTTTAAGGAGGCACACCAGTAATTTTCTAACGCTGCTCCATAAAGTTAAGAAACACAAAGTAGCTACTTTCAGGTGCCTCCCTGTCACCAGTGTTCGCCACAGCAGGTAGGTCCATGTGATTGATTTGGGCACATCTGTGCCTCAGCCTGGATTCTTCAGGGACCTTTCGTTTGATAAGCTATGATGTGTAAGATGTCTAAACCACTCCACTGCACTCAAAACTGAAGCAGTAAAGGCAGAAATAACTTGATTTTGACAGAAACATTAGAGATTTCCACATTTCCTGCTATAGCATCCCCCCGTCTAATCAAGCAGAAACTCAAAGGCTTGAAACTGAAGCCAAAGTACCAAAAAACCGCCCGACCTCGATTGACCAAAAAAAGGAATTAATTCTTTGACTTGTACCTATGAGTATAGGTGTGTACCACCACTTCAGCTAAAGCTAATCTGAGCCACTGAACTGGACGTCTCAACTGTGTTTGTGGTATTTGTGCCTTAAAACCCTTTTTATATCGATAATCTGCCAAAAGTCTGTCCAGGAGGTATGTTCTCTAGTTTTTGAGTGAAATTTTAATATTTTATTTTCATCTCAGCACTAATTTGTTCTGTGTGTAGCTCCGTGAGGGACCGGCCTCTTGTCCTAGGAAAGGTGGAATAGGCACCTGTCCCATACACTCTTTGGATGCACTGCATTAAGCTAGTTAACAGTAGTGGATAACTTAGCACTCTACTTTCTCCTCCAAATCTGGTCACTCTGAGCTCCAAAAAAACCCAAAACAAAACAAGATAGGAACAGACAATTATGCTAAAATTAAATCTTTAAAGCAGAAGTTTGTAAATCTGTTTTTTAATGCCATCTTTTATATACAGTGTATGTTTCTGATGCATTTTCTCTTGTACATGAGGTCTTGAGTCCCAAAGCAACCAGAGTAATTGTCTGACTACACAGCGCTCCTTTAGGACTACAGAGGATTTTAAATATAAAGTCTGATGAAACTTCCTGTGACACATCTGCATGTGTAAAAATCCGCTGAATGCCCCTGAATGTCTGCATGTTGGACTAGATTGATTATGCATACCTGGGACTGGAGGGATTGGGCTTCTTGATGGTGATCTCATCAATCCGAGCTTCATAAATCCTGTTGATTACTGTGTTCCCCAACTCACACATCAACTAACGGCAGGAGAGGAATAAGAACAAATAAACCAGGTTAAGTACTAATTTCTTTTAATTTTTTTATATAAAGAAAATGGTTGCATAATCCATTGTGCAATCATAATTTTCTCTGGAACTTTTTCACAATAGGCCACAGGGAGGTGGAGCTGCTGCAGCTTTAACATTTTAAATTACCTTAATAAGCTCGGGCTCCCAGGAGTCGAGGGTGAGGGAGCGTACTTTGGAGAAATGGACTCCCAGGCTCCTGCCAGGGAAGGAAACCATTAAAGCACACAGTGGAAGCCAAGTGTGTTGTGTGTGTGTGTGTGTGTGTGTGTGTGTGTGTGTACCTGTGTATTCCCGAGCAGACGATACAAAGTGTGATGCCCAGGTTGATGGAGGCCCAGTCAGGACCCGGCTCCCCGCAGTCGCAGCACTGCCTGTTCCCCGGGATTGCCTGAACCTCCTCCAGTGCTTTGCAGCCCTCGTTCTCCTGATCCACCCCTCCTCCACCTCCTCCTCCTCCCAGGCTGCTTGTAGACACTGAGCTGCAGCGCTGTCTCTGATAACAGAAACACACGGGAATGGTGAGTATTTAACTCCCACTGGAAAGTGCACGTTGAAGTCTGTGTGTGTGTGTGTGTTCTCACTGGGCTTTGCGTGTCCTCTCTGCGCTCCTGAAAGGCTGAGGCGATGCTGTTTTGGACGGCGCTGATCCATGCTTGCTGCTGCGTTTCTGAGTCTGCCTGCAACAGTGTGTACCTACACAAACACACGCACACATACACACAAAGTCACACAACAGTGACCATTTAACACTCGAGAAGCGAGAAACTAACACCTCGCCGGTCTGCAGGACACTTTAACACACATGTGACACTGATGCGACTTCGCCACCAGCACTGGAACAGACACACGCAGGTATGCATGATGTGAACTCACTTTGATGGGGAAACCACTTCAAAGCAGAATCGTCTCTCATTCTCAATGCTGGGTTTGACTGTGCAAAGGCGCAAGTCCTCCACCACGACTGTAGGCTGGTCCTGAAAGACGGGGCAAACCGTGAAGGACAGGTTGCGTACGTGTTGCTAATGTGCTCTCAACTCTCAGCGAACAGCTGTGATGGTTATTTGAAATTTACCTTGAATTTCTTCTGATACACAAGCTGATTCTTCTGAATTGAAAACCAGCGCCTGTGGTGGAGAAAGAGTTTCGCTTTTTAGATGTTTTCATTCACTGCTGGATAAGCAAACACACGGTGGACATCTGATTTCTCCCAGTGAGGTTTATGAGAGGAAAAGCACACAGCAAAGTTGTACCTGCTCCAGGTCTTGAAGGCGTTGCTGGCCCTCTTGTACAGATACCCCTCCATTGCGATCCCATTAGCTGCGTCACCATTAAAGTCCATAATGGAGTCATCATAAGACACGTCCTTGAAATATTTAAGAAATTAAAATCACACTGTGTCATCTAGTTCAATTACTTTTCCCCCCTCCCCACAGCTTTAATTGTGTTTAAAAAAGGTAATGTAATATAGAAATAATTGGTGCTGTCCAGATCTGGCCCACGTACCATGTGGAATGATTATCCTTTGGGTGGTCCCCCCTGTTTGCAACATCTGGGCCAAAAGTTATCAGTAGCAGTGCTGCATTTCATCCGAGAATGACGCAAATTAAGCAACGATGCTATAACTGATGCCATTCAAATGTTGGCCATTTGGGCTGACATCCAGACCTAACCTGACTGGCTAAGTAGCATCTTTGCCCACATTTGCCCCATAACGCTTTAGTGTCACAGTACATCAGTTTGTCAGGACTAAAGAAAGATCATCAGCACTGAATCCTTTCCAGAAGATGCCAAAGTCCCTGCAGGGCTCCAATGAGCAGAGCGTATTTTACTAAAATACACGTCTGTCTGCACAATCAGGAGCTTAGCAACCAAACCTCGCATAGAGGACATCATAGTCCCCTTCAGGTTTTCATTTTTTTATCTATATTACATATTAGATAACGTTATTATGTTGCCTAGCAACCACCTATCAACTGCCTAAAATGACCATTTTTTGGGATTTACACATTGTCACTAAACCATTGCGTCATTTTAACTTAGCGATACTAACATCTCATTTTAATAGTTGCAAATTTCATTATGCATCATATACTATTATGCCATCGTGTTGCCTAGCAACCACCTAACATTAAAATCACAGATGGAAACACAGGCGCATCTGCCTACTTCGTTATTCCACTGACTCTGTGTATTAAAACCTAGTGCCTACATTACCCACGATGCCCCTTTTGGTTGTGAACGTTTGTAACTGTATTACCTTTTTCTTGATTGCTGCGTGTCTTTGCTCCATGTCCCTCTTTTCTCTGGCACAGTCGAGGACAAACTGTTTGTGCTGTCAAAACACAACACAACACAGTAGTTATTAAACCTGGATTCATATTTTTATGCTTTCAGGTCACTGTCCAGCTCTACCAGGTTAAACGCACACTGAAAGCTCAGTGCTTCATTCACCGTCCCTTCCTGTCATTGTGCCGAAATACCCTTGGGCAAGATTCTGAACCGAACACTTCCTAACTGAATGTTGGAAATTGTTTGGGCATAGAAAGCGAGTAGCAAGGTGCTATAAAAGCACCAGTCAAACTGAAATTATTCAGAACAAAAACATCAACATTTGCACCACTTTTTTATTTTTATATTTATTTTTATATTATTTTATTTCATAAGAACATAACAAACTAGAGAATGCATTTTCTGAATAAACTGCAGCGTGGATGCTCATAGCTGAATGATTTTAAGATCAAAGGAATTCCAGCGCTAAGCCCCGCCCACATCCCAGAGCACGTGCGCTGGGATTGGGTGACTGTTGTAGCGACCAGCCAATCCAAGCCCTGAATGACTCTCCCATTGAATTACATGGTAAAATTTTTGTTGAAAAAAGTGGAATAACTTAAAAAATATAAAAGTTAAAGACGAGAAAAGCAGAAGCAGTCACGTCCAAAAGAAGAGGAATCCAACGGTGGTTGAACGGTCTCTCTACGTCGGAGGAGATAGACGGCGAAAAACGTACGGAAGATATAAAACTAAAGAAAAGAAGAACAGTACAGTACAAATTAGTGTGGATGCTTAATGAGCATCCACACTAATTTTAAAAAAATAAAGCCCAAAACAGTTTGTGAGAGACGTTTAAAACTGTAAAACCTGCATGGTCTTTCCATGAAATGTTATGAAGGAGAGCTTTCTCCTTTCATTTTCAGCTCCGACACATTTAGTTCTTTCAGAAACACAGAGAGCTTCGGCAGCTTCGCGGTGGGTTATCACTCCTGCGCACTCTTGTGCAAACAGGAACTAGGAAGTGTTGCACTTCTGCCGTGGTCTCTCATGGGTGGTCTCTCCTGCACAGAGCCTGCTTAGTGCATCATCCTCTCCCTATTTCACTCTTTCCTCTGCTCTTGTGCGTTCTCATCACTTCCTATTCAGACAGGAAGAGCTTTGCGGTGGTTTGATCCGGTCAGTGAACGCGTTCACAATTTACTTCCTGTTTGAAACTCTCTTAATTTTATCAAAAACAGCAGCAATGCCGCTGCTGCTCAAGGTTGACAGTGCAGAAAATATTTTACAGTTTCCTCTGCAAAGGAGCAGGAAGGCGCGCACACACGCATGCACACACACAGACATGTGAAATATTTCCTGTTGTTGCTCACTTTTTCCTGTCACAATGAAAGTGTGATGTCACCTTGTGATTCCACTGCCCCACCCCAAAAAGACACCAGTTCCTAGTTGGACAGAGTTAACCCAAGCAGCATTTTTTCTAATAAAAAAGACACCATGTGGTCCACAAACACGATTGTTTCATTCAAAATGTCTCTGCAACATCTTGTGTATCCCTACGCCAGCACAAACATTTGTAAACCATTTCCTGCCTCATAAATCATCTGTGAGGCTTTTCTGGGTGTTTCAGGCCTGCGTTGTTCAGCTTCAGCTTTTGGTTGGCTTCTCTCTTTTTAGCATGCAGGCAATGTACACTGCACCGGTTTATCACCAATAACTAATCAACTCAGCAGCAACACATTTTCTATACATGTGGACCAAAAGTGCTTACTGTGAGTGTCCCTAGAAAAAGCCTGTTCTAATGCAAGAAAAATACTCTGTGCATTAAGTTTAAAGCAATTAGTCTTTGGCTTAGGATAAAGACTTAAACTGAAAACACTGCTAATAAGGCTGTGTCCATTTTTTTTTTAAGTAAAACATTTTTCAGAGCTAAAATTAATACGTTTACAGCCAAGCCCAAAAGCACTTTTTGTCTGTAAAGCTTTTTTCCACCCTTCAACACCCAAAGAGTAGGTTAAGCTTTAATACAATAATGATCCTTAATGCGTAAACATGTGTAATTTTAGTAGACTACATATAGTCAAATGGGGTCTAAAAAGACCAACCAGTGCGGGCCATTTCCATCTTTTACATACAGTCTATGGGGGCAGACTTTGTTACCTATTTTAAGGGTAGCTCATTGGTGCCCTGGCAGGGCCTGTGTGTGTGTGTGTTGCTCGCTCTTGGCAGCTGACTCCAGTTAAGCCAGAGAGAGGAGCGCTCCACCAGTACTGCTCACCTCTGCCCAGTAGAGAGGAGGCTGTTTTGTTTGGCTCGTTTAACCCTTTTTTGCTTACTCTTTCGTTTAGTTACCAGCTTCTAGGTTTTGTTGTGTTTGTCCTGCCTTTGATGCGATGCCAGCCCATCCATCTCTTTTAATTTAAAAAAAAAAACCTTAACTTTCCTGCCAGCTATTCCCCCTTTGTACAATTTTTTTCAACTTATTATTTGTTGTTTTTCCCTTGAACTTCTTAGAAAGAAACACACATGACAGGATGACGCATTCACGAGTATGAACACATTTTCCTCACATTGACCATTTCTTCTTCCTGTCTTGCTGCAATTTATTTGTGACCTATGCATAGACGGTTTCAGTCACATTTCATTTTAACCGAAACAGAGATGTAACAAAACAAAAAGAATTACCTCTTCATTCAGCTTTTGTCGATAGTCGTCCAGTTCTGACAGAGACTGGTGCCCCTGCAGGAAGAACTGGGCTTGGGCATCCATCAGCGACAACATCTGACAGGAAGCAATACAAAGCCCGTGAGAAAGTTTTGAAGTTAGATAATGCATTTAAAAGATGGACACAAATAGGTAAAAAAACAACTCACAGCCAGCACAATATCTGTCTTCTTCTTGGCCTCAATGACGTTAATCTGAAAAAAACCAAACAAAGCAGGAAGCAATGGTTAGAGAGACTTCTATATTTTCATGACCAAAACAGATACTGCCCAGCCAGAAGCCACAACCACAAGACTGGATAGAAGCCCCGAGGCCGTCCTGTTATCATCCAAAGCCAGAGTATAACCACTGTGCTTCTGCAGGCTGTTGTTCCAACCTAGCAGTCTGAGTTAAGGTGAAGCCTGTGTGAGCCTCTCTGCATTCATCTTTCCTCACCTCCAGCACGTAGTCCAAAGCCTCAGACCTGAAGGCCTTGCGCGCATTGAGCAGGGCGTTACTCGCCTCCTCCACTTCGTGCTGCTTCCCGCGGGGAGCCTGGGCGTTCCTCGACAGCGCCCCCTCCAAGGCTTCGCTGCTTTTTTCAAACTCTTTTCGTCTGTCCTTAAAACGGCGAACATCTCTGTGGAACAGGAGACAAAGGTAAGAGGGGGGGAAAAAAGTACTGTTGGGCAAAAATCTTGAGCCATCCTTTTTTTCTGTACATATTTCTTGCAAACGTTTGAGTTTTTTTTTTTTTTTTTATTGTAGTGGTCTTGAGGCTTTCTGAAGGTCTTTTAAAATTCTTCTGGTGGCTTTTTAACTCCTTTTCAGCCCAGTCTCTGTACCTAACACTTCTTCATTAGTCAAGCCCCTTAACACTGACCTATGAGTCATTCAAGCAATAAAAATGCACCTAACTCAAGAGATGAACCTGTGTTCACACAACTTAGCAAATAAACAACTTTCAATTCTATCTTTAGGCACATTGTTGTTAGCAGCCTGTCACAAAAACACATCACTTGTTCCCATTTCTTTAATTGATTCTATCTAACACTATCTGAAACTCATGTCTTTTACCCATTTGTAAAACACAGTGGAGACTGTCATGGTTTGACACTGCATTTAGTTGTGTTGCATCAAAATCGATGCAATTAAGTACACAGAAAAGTCCCATCAGATTTTTATCCACCATGCAATAATATCTGGAAGGCATCTGCTTGACGACAGCTTAATTTTTTCAGCTTGAAATCCCAAACACTCTGCCAATGCAATAAACGCACACCTGGATAGAAATAAACCACACGATGGAACAGATGTGACAGATGGAACGCTATCAGTCATGGATTGGCCTCCCCAGAGCCTGGACCTCAACTTTATTGAAGCAGCGTGAGATCACCTAAACCAGAAACATCCAAAGAAGAGCTCTGAATGGCCTTCAAGAAGTCTGGACAACTATTCCTGGAGACTGCTTAAAGACAAGACAAGAAAGCTGCCTCGGAGAGTTCAGGCTGTGCTGAAGAATTAAGGTGGTCGCACAAAATATTGACTTTCGATCTTGTTAGAATTGTGTGAACTCTGGTTTTTGCCTTTTATACTAAATTTCATGTATGTTCACAATAAATCGCTGCACATATTTCCCATATTCCAAGCAAAATATAAAGATATGAGGGGTGGCTCAAGACTTTTGCACAGCACTGTCGTTTGACCTTTCATAAGTGTTCAGTTTGTCCATATTGAGACTGCTGAGGAAGGTAAAATAAGCCGTATACACATTACCAGATCAGTTTTAATGCAAATGCAGCAAGCAAGTTATGGGCTGTTGCTAAGTCACATGCACCCGATATAAAACATTTTTTAATCACCAGCAAATTCATTGTTCTTTCTTTCTTTTACCATTGTGGTTTTAAAAGTGAGTAAAACATACTCGTTTTATTCACTTTACAAAATCATATTAGCTTTTGTGCATCACTGTTTACCATGTGACGCTATCGCAAATACCTCTCTTATCTAATCTACCAAGTTATTTCCACTACTGGGAGCAGGCCACAAGACAAACTATGAGGAGAAGCACACATGCAGGGGAATGACTCTGAGGAAAATGGATGTTTGTATGAAGTGTATGCTGGTGCTGGTGGGAAAGAAGCTTAGAAAAGTAAAGCCTTGGATCAAATAAACAGGTGGGGCCAACGAAGCGGCTCACTCACTCTTTCACAAAGCTTTGCAGCTTCGCCCTCACTGACTTCTGCGTGGTCTCAATCACTTCCTAAAAGGAGACAAAAGACAAATATCGTCTAGCGAGCGCACATAACATGTTAAATGTCAAATGTAATATGTTCAGCGTCGCGCTGCAGCCGTACTTGACCACATACTGCAACTGACAATCATCTGGACTGAAAAGGAGAAGTCAGAGGCCGTGAATAACAAACTCACCCCCTGAGCCTCAAAAATGATATTCAGCTTTTTGGAAAATTTGTCCAAGCAGTCCTGCAGGGTACAAATCTTAGATTAGACTCTGAAATCCATCAAGTCATTAATGCATTTAATGTTTTCATTCATCGATTCATAACCGCCATCTTTATTTCCGGGCACTTTGAGAACCTAAACTCGGGTTCGTTTAGTCTCAGAAAAAGTGTATTGATCTTCAAAATGAGACAGTCAGATGGTGCATTTATCAAGTGATAAACAAACACTTCCTCTGAGGAAATCTGACACCATCTGAATAGAAAGATAACATGAGACAACACCGGTGTACAAATAACCCCCTGATGGCTTGCATGCCAGGGTGCTCTGCTTACCGCCATCATGTTGTCCCCGGAGCATTGGTGTCCGAGCTCCCGGAGGCCGTTGACGAAGCTCTTGCTGGTCTGACAGTAGGCTTTGCCAGCCTCCAGCATAGCCTGGCACTGTTTCACTAGCTGGATGACACAAATAAGGAACACAAAGATTAAATGATCTCCTGAACAATGTAACAGCAGGCAACAAATGTTGATTTAACATAATCTGCATGAATGCTGAGCATAACCTTGTTCACAGATTTTAAGTCTGGTTGCTCAGTAACTGTACTGATGACCTGAGAGAATAAGTGAGAGTATAAAACATGCTGGAATTTTCTCAAACATTCAATTTATCTGAAGGCCACCAGATGGCGATAGCTTTGCAAAAAGTTGCAAAAAGACTTTGGGTGCTATAAAATGTAAACGAAAAGAAAGAAGCTTTCTGTCTTGACCACTTTAAATACTTTCCTGCTTAGTTTAGGAGCTCAGTTGCTCATTTTGAGTCATACTAAACAAAGAGCGGTCGACCACTTCATGTAAGCACCATGTTTCCCTTTTAGCTCGTTTTTGGTCTCCACCACTATGTGAAGAATATATCAAGCCCTTTTAGCTGTTAAAGTTTGCTTTCTTCTTCTTCTTTTTGCTATCTTATAGCTAATTTAGCTAGTTGGCTAGATAATAAACAGCGGTGGGTTTTTTTTGGTCTCATTTTTGATTTAAAAAAAAAAAAGGAAAAAAAAAAGCTTCTTGATAGTCTGCTCCTGGAAAATATGAGAGGCTGTTTCTGCCACTGGAAAAAGAAATTTGCCATCTATGATTAAAAAATTCAGGTTATTATCTCTAAATTTTGACTTAAAGACTAAAACTTTTGAGGAAGTTGAAATTTGAGATGGTTCACTGAAATTTTGACTCTAACTTGAAACTTGAAATAAGCTCTTGCTGTTAAAAATAAAGGATAAAAATGTCACTGGTGGAAACAAACAGCACTGATTGAAGAAATTACACTGAAACAGCACAAATTTGTCACGCCACGAATACAAAGAAATGTATGAAATCTTTCTTTACAGCTACTTAGAGGCCAGGAAAGTGGAGGATCTCTATGTTTTGTGAATTATGCTTTTTAAATAAAAGCAATAAAACCCACCGCATGCCCCGCTCACTTACAGCTTGAAGCTTTAGGTGGCTTTCAAGCCAATTCAGTTACTTTATGACTTTGCCCTTTTTTAGCCTCTTGTCTCATAAGTGCTGCTTGTGACCACAACCATCTTGCAAAAAGTACTTAAACCGTGTGGTAAGCTCCTCCCTTCCTCAGCGTGTTCATCAGCTCATGACCTTTATTACATGTGCAAATATCTAATTCACAATAAAAGTGAAAAGACGTGTTAGGAAAAATCTTTATTTTCATTTTGCGTCACATTTAAACCACCAGTGAAATCTGATGAGCCTCAGAAAACATTTTGGCACGTCGCAGTGACGAAGCACGGTTCGTTTACCTGTAATAGGTGTCTAGGTCACGTCAATGACATATTATGTAAGCACACACACCACCTGAGCTTAGATACGACTGCAGCGGCATCATAGGATGCGCTGTCAGTCTTTTTTTGTTCAAATCTCAGTTAAGTTATCTGCATTTCTATGAGCAAAGGCACCTCTGAACCTCCGAACACAGCGGAGATGCAAAGCTGAATCCACATGAACTCAACCGAACTTTTAAAATTGTTTTGAAAAAGAAAAAAAAGCACAGTGGCTAATTTGCATACAAAACACACAGATTACATATTACTCAAATCTGCTACAAATTAAAAATGAGCTCCATGCAACATTAAATCCATACTTAACTTACACAATGAATACTTACAATCAGACCTTTATATAGGATATTAAGTTTGATTTGTACTCCAGCAACGTTTAAACTCTAAACACCGCCTTTACTGACACCGTGGTATTACTCGTACAGTAGATTATCTGATGACGTCTTCTGGTGTAGTCAGATAACTGAAAAAAATCGCGTGCAGTGTCTATCAAAGAGGAAGAACTTTGTCCCAAAATCCCTTTTTATCGCTATGTGGCTCAGACCTGTTGGAGCATGTGAAATGGCACCGGGACAGAAAAAAAAAAAACATGCGGTACTTCCTTTAATCTAATCTCATGGAAAACATCTCATGCGTGATGGGAAAGGTTTCTTTCTGTTTCTTTCTTCAACAGTAATGTCAGAAACATCTGTGGCTGCTGGGACTTAAAAACAGCACTAACGTAGTTAGCCCACCTTACTCAGGTCTCTCCACCCCCCCCCACCTGCTCAACTGAAATCAGTCACCTTTATGACACTTCACAGGCAAAGTGAGTTTTTTTGTTTTTGTTTTTAAAATGGTAAAATGTACATGCGGGGACCTCAGCTTGCAGAATAACTAACAACACAGTCACTTTGATTTGTGCTTATTGGGTATCATCGGGGAACAGAAACGCAGCATGTGACTGATGTCTATCAGATGAATAGATCTGAAACTGTAGAGTTTTACAGCGCGGCACGCAACGGGGAATATAGGTCGACACGACGAAGCAGAACAAAGTGCAGTTCTCTCTGAAGCAGGACAATATGATGGGGAAGCAGCACCTGCAGGCACTTCCTGCTCGCCGTCAGGTGAAAAACGCTCCAACCACCAACACCCACCACTCACTTCGCTGCCACTGTCCACCGCCACGTGATGCCTCTTCTCCGTTTGTGCGCTTGTGTGCGCGCGTCTAAGGGAACATTTTATCTTTTTGAAGTGGAGCGGTGACTCACGGTGGTGCTATTTCAAAAGCATCCGGAGGTGTCTTACCTTCTCCAACCGAGTCTCGAGTTCGCTCACGTCATTCTGGACGTCTTCGATCTCAGCTCTGGAAAAGAGGAAATTCCAGATGAAGGTCAGGGGTCACGGATTTATCAACGTAAGGGGCAAAACCCCCTTCATTTTAAAGTCATTTATCACCATAATCCTCTCAAAAACTGCTGTCCTTTTTGCACAATTATAAACTAGAATAAAACATCTTTCTGATATTTTACAGACTACATGTTTCATTTCTTACACATTTGTGCAAACATCACTCCACCTGCCCTGTGATTGGCTGTTATAACTGCCACCACCCCTCCCCCTCCTCCCAACCCTGATCTGAATAAGCAGTTAAGAAAATGAATGGATGGATTCTTACACATTTTATTGCTCAACATTAAAACATAACCACTGCAAAATGATGTGCTTCTGAGGTGCAAGCTTAATACCTTCACGGACAGCTTTATTTCTCCGTTTCTTATTTGCTCTGCATGCTTATAAACCAAATAATTCGTGCTTAACATTTTTAAACTTGTGCTTTATTTCCACTGAGATGCTGCATATAATTCTCTAGCATTTCGGTGCCTTTAAAGTAGTGGATATCAACGTGTCACCATCACAGTGCACAGGAACAGTCGGAATCGCAAAACAGGAAAGAGGTTTTTTTTTTTTGTGCAGCTGGAGCCTCGTTACGCTGACAGAATTACTCCACATATTTCACGGCCACCTCTATTTCAGGCCCCGGGCATCTTGTTTTACACTCATTTAACTGTAATTAAGCATGAAGCGTTGGGTATTTTTAGAATCTCTTTGACCTTCGGCATGGTTTGAAGTGCATTCCTGTGGGTTTGAATGGAGCTTAGGGGACACTCCGGCCATCAGAAGTTTATGTAGGCGGACAAAACTGCAAAGAAAACCTCCACTGTGCGTGTCATTGATTAAGTTTTGTTTTCTGGGTGCAGAATCTGGACTCGAACATCTCTGACACAAAAGCTCCAACAAAATCCTCTTCAGGGCTGGTCTTTTTTTCTTTCTTTTTTTTGGGGCCTTCTTTGTGTCTTGACACTCTTTTTTTCTCTTTCTGCCTGTCGTCTCTTCTCATACCAAAAGCTAAACCGTGTGGTTTCCGCTGCCTTCCACCGACAGTACAGACATACAGAGAGAAACAGAGACAGAGAGAAAAAAAGAGGCAAGTCTGAGTGGGGAGAGAGGAGAGGAGGCCTGGGACAGACAGTAACTGTTTGTGTTTGTTAGTGCGGCGAGGTTTGAATCAAAGTCTGAGGTCATGTGCTCTTGAAACACAACCAAATGACATGTCAAGCCGGGCAAGAAGGGACAAAAAGGGTTGTTTTTTAAAAAAAAGAAAGAACGAAAGAACAAAAGAAAGAACGAAAGAAGGTCTAAAGGAGGGAGGTCACTGTGGAGGAGACTGAAGGAGCCCTTGATTAAAAAGAGGCACATCCTTTTCATCTTCTTCACATCTTCCTACAAGAGAGACAGAGGCTAAGAAAGCAAATTAAGACAGAGCTTGAGCTGAGTTTCCGCCGTGGTTCTCCCCACAGAAAACACGTTTCCTGTCTCCTGTTGATCACCTCAACACATCTCGCTTCACTTCCTGTCACCCTCCCACCCCGCTGTTACCTAGTAACCAGAAGGTATCACATTTGAGTGTTTGTCCCAAGGTGTCAGAGCACTTCATTTC